>JASANW010001376.1:1424-92530 GCA_030849725.1 Trypanosoma boissoni
GGCGAAACAAGAATAATATAAAGGCTTTTTCATTGCTACAAACACAGAAAATATGTGTAGTCTGTAGTATAAGCTTTTCCAATGCTAATTAAGTATACTCGACTTATTCGTAATAAAATAAACACCAGCCAAAGAATAATTGAGAAAAAACGGTATAAATCAGGTCACCATCTCCATTTTGCCTCGTCGCACATTATACATTCATTTTCGTAAAAAAAATATGCGATAGTACATATGACTAAGCTAAGAATCACATCTGCGCAGACAGAAATAAAAGTAATTTAGTTTGTGTATACCTCCACTTATACTGGTTTTTGTATAAGAAAAAATACAATGTTGGTAAGGGAATATTTATATTTGTAAAAGGCCTCTGTGGTCGGTAGCATCAGTACACCCATTAACCTACATTGCGAAATAACTCCGATATCTTATCATAAACGTTTGGTTTAGTGAAGTGATCAAAGAGTCTCCAGTGCATTCACGGCACGTGTCGTCGCTAGTGTAATGTGTCCCTTACACGTGGTCCTCAGCTCCCACGACACTTCTGCGCACACATCGATAAGAGCACCAGCAAGAATGTCAAGGCCTTCGTCCATCGAACACCGGCAAAGAAGACAGCAAGGACTTCGAGACACAGGCTGTGTAGAATTGTCCTCACGCTAATCATGAGCACAGCTGGAATAATAATGGGGCTGTAATCCGTCGTGTCGTTCTCTTCGATACCAGACCCTTCGATCCAAAAGGTATTAAAACTGCGGCGAATGGGGTTTAAATGGCGGAGATCACAGAAGAATCCCCAAGAGCAGAGTTATCGGGTATACAGTGACGTCCGATTTCATGCACTTATTCCTGAATCGATTGCAGTTCGGCCTGCGGGCCCGGTGGAAAACCCTTAACCCCCCCCCATTGCTGATTTTTGTATGGGAAAAGCCCATAACCACCAGCGCCGACAATGTAACATTGATATAGTGTTCCTGGTCGAGTGTACCGGCCATCAGGGCGTCCATGACTCTGTGCTTCGCCCAGTGCGACGATATTTATCTATCCTCATACTCTATGATCTTTATTATAGAACAGTGGTAGTGGTGTCTGGCAGCATCGAGGGTCAGTGTGGAAAAAAAAATCGCTTTAAGTTGGCTATTTCCCCCGCAACGTGATCTTCAAAGGATGCAACGTATCATTCGGCCCATTAAAAAAAAAAAAAAGATTTTTGAATTAAATCCAAGAGCATGCACAATCATGCGTGCCGCACGACGTCAGGCGTGTAAAGAAAATAAATTTTATTGGGTCAATGTTCAACGTGTTCAGTGGCAAACGGTGTCACATCATTTGTTAAACTCGCACAGCTGTCCCAAACGTAAAACCGAAGAGGAGCGCAGTCACATACAGTACCATTTCTACATCGCTTACATCGACGGCGCGACGCTCTGTGAGAACACCGAATAAAATTAAAACCCTCTCCCATCGAAGGACGGCAGTAAACAACGGGTTATTCAGTACCACCACAGGAAAACAGCGTTGATGCAGTTTCACTGGGGATGCAAGAGCGGTTCCAATAAACAAAAATCACGCTGTCTGGCGTGATGTTATCCGTCCCTGCACACTCACTCTCACCACCGTTGAAATCCGGTGGCGCCTCACGATCCCATCCATTGCCTTTCTAGCTCGTGCGCACCACCTCCAGTACAATCGTTTAAAGACGGATGAAAGCGTATTCAACCTTTTCCGCTAGAACTGCCAGCCTGCAGGAGAGTCCACGCGCGGACTTCGCAACAGTTGTCCAATTCGACTAAAAAGGTCGCACTAGTCCACTGCGCTGCAGTGCTTGACACCACCCGCAGATGCGACGATGACGATAACGATGACCCAGTGCTGAAGAGAAACAGAACAGAGCACAGGCTTCGACTCACAGACTAGTTGGGTGCAGTGCAGGTTGGGAGGGTCCTTTTGATTGTGAGACTACTCATGTCTGTCAGCAACTGCACATACATGCACAATATTATTCTCTAAGCATCATTTAAAAGATGACGGGAAAAAAAATATATATATAATTAATAATAATGATAATTACCATGTAAACATCACAGAATATCAAAAATAATACGAAACAGGCCTGTTTTTTTTTTTTTGTTTTTTAATGGAGCAGAGCATTAAGAATAAATGGAAATTTTTCTACTGAAATGATAAAAATGTGACACGAGAAAAACACAACAGAAACAGTAATATGAAATATAAGCTCCCTTCATAGTGCGTGCCGTACGAACGACGAGATCTTCTTTGATGTCGTAAACATTGGCCGTATGACGGCACAAGTACAGAGTCTGTACATTCCTTATTGGTCATCTCTAACAATGACAGGTCGGCTTCAGCGCTGTGCTGTGGGTCCGATACAAAAGGGTTCGACAGCAACAGCGCAACAGATGCAATCATAATTGTTTTTTTGGTCTAACAATAATGTGATCATGATCCTCTCAATGATAAAGGGCGCCGCAGAATGGGCAATAGATCAGCAACGGCCTATTTTGGTCAACAAAGATTTCCTCTTTGGTCTCGCATACCGTGCAGTTCACACGCAGCTGCACGCGGAGTTCTGAACTATGACGTGTTTGTGTGGGACGCTTTGACATTCCCGTGTCTGGAGGGAGTCGCAATGACCCGATCCGCCCCGTCTTATGTTTCTCGTGACGTTGAAGGAGTAATTCGCCGATTCCCTCTCCAGATACACTGCTCTCTGCACTGGGGGATTGGGAGTAATCCACTCGTCTCGAAACTGGTGGAGAGTCGCCGAGGTGTGCTCGGAGTCGCAAACGTAACTCGTCGAGCCGATCATGCTGACTGCTGCTCACAGCTTTGCCGATTTTTTCTGCACTGTCCTCAGCAGTCGCTGCGGTACAATCCGGTGCCACCGGTGAGAGTGCTACAGGTATATAGGTCATGTACACATCTACCTTATATCTTTTAGAAAGATAGAGATGCAATTGGTTAACAAAATGGGTATACGAAGAGGGATATTGCAAAGGAATCCATTAGAAAGACATATACAATGAAGGAAAGAAACGAAAAGTGAAGATGTTTTAATAATTGTAAGCCCGAATGCAAGGCCTAATCTACGACAATGTGCGCCCTCTAGTACGTGGCATTTTTTTTTCTTGTCTTTTATTTGACTCTATGGATGCATAATATTTCTTTTGTTTTAACTTTTCTTCTTAGAGCTGTGTATGAGTGCATGAGGATAAATAAGTAACTCAAAGCACAGAGTGTTCGATTTGTAGGGGTATCCCTGTTGCTGGGTCGCGAATGAGTGTATACTCTCTTCGAAATTCCTCAGACTCAAAGAACGCACTGAGGGCCTCCTTTGACACATTGGCTGTACAGTGCTCCAGCTGTGACACATCGATACGCACTTTTGTAGGCTCCACACCACCAGACATCTGTCGTTCAAACGTACGTATAGAGTGGACAGCCACTTTGATGTAGTGTTGAATGAGTGGAATCGGTTCGGTGTCCGAGTCAAAGTATTTGCGAAAGCGACTCTCCATAGCACTACGGAGACTGTACTTTTGTGTCTGGATAAAACATCGAAGAAACAGAGAAATTGCAGCGCTAACGTCCTCGTCACGAACAAAGTCACGCAAGTAAATCCTCGCGTGTGCTTCGGAAAGACGAATAACGGACTCCATATGGCGCACGGTAATTGAAACACCGCCGTGCTTTGACTCCTGTCTCAGCTCCGTGTAGAGCCGTGCGATTGTATTCGCGTCGACATTTGCAATGCGCGGGTGGCAGTGTGTCCTGGCGTAGAGCATGTACTTGCGCAGCATCTGCTGCGGGAGCGGCCGATCGCTGGCGGGGTCCTCGTCGTCCTGCACAGGCTGCTCCGCCGCGGAGCCGCGGAGGGCGAGCAACTCCTCCTCCGCTGCGCGCTGCTCGTCGGGGCTGCTCGCGGCATCGAGTGCGTGGCGAAGTCGCGCGAGGCGCTCGTGCAGTTGCCGCTCCGCCCGCCGCGCCTCTTCCTGCGTGCGCGGGTGGTTTCGCATGTGTGAGTGGCAGATGAAGGACGCAAGGCGCTCGTCAAGCTCCACGTTGACTTCGTCACGCACGACAAAGAGAAGGTCAAAGCGAGAGAGAATCGGGGTGGTCAGATTCACGTTAGCGTCAAAGGAGAGTGAGGGGTCGTAACGTCCACCAATGGGATTGGCCGCTGCTGCTATACAGCAGCGCGCCGACAGTGTCGTGACAATCCCACCACGAGCGACTGATATCGTCTGCTGCTCCATCGCCTCGTGAATGGATGTGCGGTCTTGATCTGACATCTTATCAAACTCGTCGATAAGACAACACCCACGGTCCGCCACGACGAGTGCGCCGCCTTCGAGGACAAAGTCACCAGTAACGGCGTCCTTGTGCACAGACGCGGTGAGACCCACTGCTGTCGACCCACGGCCTGTAGTGAAGACCGCGCGGTCTGCTGTTTTTTCCATAAATTTAAGAAATTGTGACTTTGCGCATCCGGGGTCTCCGACAAGAAGCACATTGATATCCCCTCGAATGCGGTGAGACTGGTCGCCACCCACGTCCTTAGGAACACCACCAAGCATAGCAAGGAGCAAGCCAAGTTTAATATCCTCACGACCATGAATACTGGGCGCGATGGAGCGGATTAGCTTGCGTTTAATGCGTGGGTGCTTTGCAAGTTCTACAATGCGCGCGCGTTCGTCGTCAGGTAAGCGAAAACTGTCAACCTCGGCGCTGCGGCGTACAACGTTGTTGGCGTGTAGCACCGTTGTGAAAACGGGAAATCCCTGACGGCTGTTGAGCAAAGGATCAAAATTGTTGCGATAAATGCCTGTGACGTTCACCTCCTCCCCGGGGTTCGCGCGGTCAATGAGATCATTAGTGAGAATGACCTCGAGGCTTCGGGGAAGGCGGCCAGGTGGAACCTTTCCCGGTGATTCCTGCATAACAATCGTCTGATGGTTGCGGTACTCCGTGAGCGCCATGTTTACGCGAAATGGGCCTTTGCTATGACAGCTTGGGCACATGCCGACACGCTGCTCCTTGTCACCGCGTTGATAGATGGGTCCGATAATGTAACTACAGCGCACACAATCGTAACGAACCGCCTGCATTTGTGGATAAACTGGAGAACGGCGTACAACAACACCTTCCACACGGACAAGAACATTCATGTGAATCTGACGGAAATCACGAATAGGATCACACAATGGAAGATCACCAATACGCACAAAAATACGATGGTGAACCTTACGGTAATGCGGAAACAAACGGAACACGAAGTAGTTCGCGGCATCTTCAAGAAGTTCAATCATTACATCAGGCACGTCAACGAGCCAAAGCGCAAGCACAGAGTCATACGCCCGGCTCAGATGACTATAACTCAACTTAAAACTTTGATCGTTCTCACGCGTCATAAGGTTCACGCTTTGCTCGTACACGCTAACACCATGTTCGACGTAATTAAGATAAAAATTGTAAATACGGTTCTTCACTATGCGTCGCGGAAGCTCTTGTGCAAGCCATTCAACGAGATCGCACTGCGGCTGCCGCCAGTCAAAGTCCATTGCCTCAATGTCTCCTCGCACGTACACGCCATCATCGTGGCTCTTTATGCCATCAGGATGCAAGTCATCCGCACGCGTATCGCCGCCGCTTGCGCTCCCGTTAGCAGCTTCTCGGGCTGCTACACTATCATCGTCGTCATCCATCGCGCTAATGGGATCATCGTCCTCTGCGCTGTCGTTGCTGTCGTTGTCCACATCACTAAAGACGCCCTCCTCCAGTTGCCTCTCCTCCTCGCGCAACCGCTGTTCCATGTCGCGGCGCCGGTCGAGCATGGCGTCGACAGCCATACGACCAGCGTCCGATATGTCAGACACATCCGATGCGTCGTCGATCCAATCGTCTTCTACAACGTCATCCTCAGGGACTTGGCTCTCGTCGTCTGGCTCCACGTAGTCGCGCTCGTAGTTATCGCCAAAAAGATCTTCACCAAGGTCGTCCTCGGAGTTATTGGCCTGGTCGCCGTCGCTATCCTCGCGCTCCAACTGCTCCTCGCGCAAGCGTTTCGGGCGCCGCCTTCGAGAGCCGTCAGTTGGTGGCATTCTGTAGTGAACTAGAAACGGGTCGTCTATAGAAATGAGTGCCCCTGTATTCGGTTTAAGTAAAAAGAAAAAATAAGGAAGCAAAAAAAAAAAAGAAGATATAAAGCAAAGCCAAATGAGAAAATAAGTTATATAGATGTACATACCTTATTTTCAGTACTTATTAAGATATTCCACAAATATAGCAACGCCATGACGTAAACAGTTAAAATTCCATACCCATCCAAACCCTCCTTTCTCAAAAAAGGAAAAAAAACAAGAGTTGTAAATAAAATAAAAAATATCTCTGACTTAAGATGTGAGTAAATAAATACAAGATAAATAAAATAGAAGGGAAGGAAAGAAAAAAATAAACTCCCAAGCACCTTAAAAAAATACAAACTTTTTTTAAAATTTTGACTGTATTGGTCTTTTTTTTCTTTTGGGAAAGGACCCTATCACAGTGTCTTTCCCTCCCGCCGCTCACCACTTTAGACGTGACTTCCCCATCGCATGTCGCTTAGTGTTCAAGCTGTAAAGAGGAGTTCCCGCTTGGGGAGCATTGATCCCGAAGGGTAGTGTCACATATGTTGTACAACACTTTCGACTCGTCACTTGAAACCGGTATACCGACAGCTCCCGGAACAATTTCTTCACCACTCTCCTTGAGTGAACTTTCTAAAATCCACATCACCGAGCACTCTTTTCTCGCAAGCTGCGCACGTGCACAAGATGCTAAGGCTTTACCCCAAATCGGTTTTTTTGTAGCGAAATTTATGGGAGGACGCACGTAAATCTCCTCTGCCAGACTCGGTTCAACAAACTGCTCCGTATTAAACCAACAGTGTATAATTGCGTTTCTGTTATTAATAGAACTTGGGTCAGATTGCAACGATACACCTTGTTCCTGTGGTTTTAGTGGCAAATGACAAATAGCCGAAGAAGTAGAGGAAACAAAATAAGGCCGAGTGAACCCGCGAAGAATTGCAAACCGCCGTAGCAGCTCCACCGTTTTTGACTCGAGCAGCGCCTTCTCCGTGTTTGTTGGGATGCCCCATAGCCTCAGGCACGACAATTTCCGCATTTGCTTTTCCATGCGTTGGTGGCGCACAGCGGGATCCTTCTCTGTGGCAAGGGATGCAAGCAGTGGATACCCTCGCACCTTTTCCGCTCCTATAAATACACCAGTCGCCGCCAGATCAATCTCGCGTGAGGTGGGAAACACAGTTGGATCTACAAACTGATCAGCGCAGAAGTATTGAACGGCGCGGCCATTTCCAGAATATGAGACCACAAACAAAGGCGCACCGTCTAACATTCGCTCCGGATGAAGGCGAGAACCGTGTTGTTCGCCTTCACAAGCAGTTAACCATAAACGCGAGACGTACCCAAATTGAGAGGCTTTGCGTCGCATCAGTAACGAAATATAAAAAGGAAAAGGCTGATTGATCCGCGTATGGGGGTCATATAAGACACAGTCAGTGGGATTGTAAGCCCCTTGCCCATACGTTTCCTCTGCATTGACACAACGACGGCCTCGGTTTTTCAATGTAATCCAATAAGGACTCTTATAAGATGACTTTTTACTTAGCGCAGCTAATTCAGTGGCTCGGGGGTTTCGTATCGGCGCACCAGTCTCTGTAAGTGGAAGAAACGCACCGTTTCCGAGGGCAATCTCTCTAGAATACTCCTCAAAGTACTCTTGATCTGTTGTGTGCTCCGCATTCACCAAAATGCGATCAAACCCAATAGTAGCGTGAATGCAAGTATAACCACAACCAGGTATTAGTGCCACATCGCACAGTATAGCATTGGGAAGAAGTGCACTTCCTTTTTTAACCTGTCCCACAAGTTTCTTCGGCACCCAAACATGGCTCTTAAGATGATGACGCTGCGAGAAAGCTTGAAGCCCACGACTGACCTCCTCCGAAAAAAGAGCACCAGTGAAAAGACGAGGCGCTTTTTGGTATACCATAAGTGTCTTATGACGTAGTAACCTATACCTCACGCCCAATCCCATTTATAAAAATAAAAAGTGAAAATGCAATAAGTTAGTAAAAAGTTGAAAGGTGGCAGCATCAAAAATAACCATATATGAAACCAATCAAAATTGTGGGATTCACTGAGGTAAGACTTATAATTTCACGCCCTTCTCAATTACCTTTAGCATTTAACTTGAGCCATACGAGTTGCAAGAGAATATGTATTCTAAAGTCTAATGGCGTGAAGGTCTTCCGCATCATCTTTTTCTACACCGCGCACCGTAAGAGAGAATAAAAATACTTCCCGTATTCCTCTCATTAAAAAAATCTTCTCGGGGTCGAGTGCAAAAAGAGTCTAGATCTTTAATGGTCCACCATCGTCAAACACTTTAAATAAACCCAAGGAATCTTTCTTTGGCGATGAAGAGTTTCCATGTTCTGCCTACTTCATAACCAGGGTTCACCTGTTCAGCAGTTCGCCAAATCCTTTTAATTTCACGGAGACAATCTGTATTCCCCCAAATTATATGCTCCAAATCAAGAATACGACAAAGGTAGCGCCACTCACAGGACTTGGCACTCTCGGAAGTGGCCACAACGAACTCCAGTCTAATCGTTGATACATAGAAGCGTATGAAGTGTTATTTCATATTCTTTCTATCGCTATGACTTGGTTCGAAGATGGAACTGTCACTTTATTGAGCTCGCATAATTCCCCTTTATTTTTTCCTTTTTTTTTTCTTTTTTTTTTTTTTTTATGTGTGCGCGTGTGTGTATGGAGGGAGAGATAATGAAAGGTTATATAATACGCAAAAGCAGGCAAAACTTCAGCGTGTTACTTCTGATTACACAGTTGCGAAGCAAAACATCCAAACATATTATAGTTCACTTTAAAAACAATACCCACTTGTTGGTGTTGCTGTTTTTTTTTTTTTTCTTCATCCGCGCGTGTGCATGCATTAAAGTAATAAAAAAGTGGGTCTTTTTTTTTCTATTTTCGTTCAATGTAATATCGCTCCTGCAGTACCCATTTTATGTCCTTCATTGGATGATCCCGTGTTCTGCTACACTCTTTAAGGGGATAATTGCCGTATTCCATATCACCACCCCGCCTCTTCGGAGCCGCGTTTTCTTTTCAAGCTTTCCGGATACTGATTTCATATAGCCAAATAATAAAAAAAGAAAATATTAGCTGGTGGCAATAAAAAAGCAAAGAAGGGCACTAGTGATCCTTCCTCTCACGCACATTTATAAAGGTAGTTTTAACCATAATGCTTGGGCTCACTTTTCCACCAGGTAATGTGATGCAAAAACAGAAAATAAAAATTCTTCACCTCATGTAGTATCTCGATCAAACATTACGGGTTGCTTAGCAGGGAAACTGATCTTTTGTTTTCCTTTTTCGAACCAATTACAATAGTGACTTTATGAGCTTTGCGGAAAAAAAAACACGCAACCCTCTTCACACTCTGTCATGTCTCTTTTCAGTCCTTTCCCATGTTCCCGGTTATAAGACAATTATTGATTTTTTTTTTTTAATACTAAAAAAGCTCGGAAAAAAAAAAGTGCTACACTGTGCTTCCAGCCCATTGCCACTGGGGGTGAGGCAACGGCTCAGGTCTTCGCCTATACACGCCAATCGTGTCATTTCCTGCGTAAATTAAACCCATTTCCTGAGGACACCACCGCCGCACCTCACGTCGAACTGAATAATCTTTTACAAGCTTATAATCTGTGTAGAGGAGTTCATGAAATCGCCAGTCCCCTGTTGAAGCGACATCGCCAATGTAGATGACAAACTGACCTCCTGCCTGAGTAAAACACTGTAAAGCCTCAAAGCCCATAGAGCTTTGCTCCTCCTGTGGTGAACCAAATGGCGGCCAGCACAGCAACAAAACAGTCGTATGACATGGCAAAGAAAGTATAGCCGCTGGTCCACCAATGGATACATTAACACTGTATGGACAATTTAACGCAATTTCATCAAATGCGTAGATAGGAAGTTTTTTTGTTGGATAAAAAGATGCGTACACGTTATCGAAAGAGGAAGGGCCCAACTCCGCATCAGGGCCTTTTGGACTCGCCTCAACGCCATTTGCAACACGATTGAATACGTGTTCAATGTAGCCCGTGCCACTGCCCACGCTAACAAGACCAGTAACCTCAGGCAAATTTCGATACACGGTATCCAGAGCATATTTTACTTGTCTTGGAGATACAAGACTCCACGCAAAGGCTGTAGATGCTACACGATGCGCCTCATATGTCAATGGAACTTTAAGTGCGTCAGGAATATCTTCTCGATAACGATCAACCTCAGACTTAAACTTCTGATAGTCATCCCCAACCTTCGTAAAAATAGCTTCAATCAGGTATGTTATATGTGGGTAATAGCAAAATAAAGAGCAACGCGGGCAATGCCTGTAGAAGTACATTTCCCCTACCTTAGATTGAATGTCTTCATCTACTCCTTCATATCCACATACAGAACAACTCCAAAGATCCTCTTCTTCTTCACTGCGAGACTTCTCAAAGATACGCTCGAATTCCGCATCGGCATTCTTTTCAGGTCTCACCAAAGGAGAGTTAAAATCGACGTGCGGCAAAAAACAAATACGACCAAAAGGGCAAAACCCGTATTCCTCAAAGACGGGGCAGTGCGGCAGGGGCTTTTGAGTTGCTATAGGTGGAAGTGGGGGAGGAAGTCCATTGGAATCAACAAAGTATGGTGATGGGCGAGCCTGCATAACATGCTTAGATGCTCTCCGCTGATTGCCATAGACTGCTGAAGTGTAGCACGTCAATGTGCACATAGGACAGGTGCAAAGTGCACTTCCAACACAATGAGTTGTGCCTTCGTTTGACTTCTCCATGGTGCGGAAAACCACACTTTTCTTTCTTGCCTGGCTGTAACCCTAAAAAAAAAAATAATAATAATAACAAATAAATTTTTAAAATGTCTTGTATTAATCTTCGCTTATAGCAAAGGTCATCATTGATAAATATAAATCCCCTCTTTCATTATGTCCATAAAGAGACCAATCAATTCATAATTCTCTAGTGTGATAAAAAAAAAAGCGCGCTATTCTCTGTCAGTGAAAAATGGAGCACAGATCAATAACCAGTGCTTAACTCCGCTGTTCCCTCCTCACACTTTTACCTTTGCTATCTTTGCCTTCCGTGCCTCACAATTATAGTCTGTTTTTATATATATATATATATTTCCGTTGGTTTGCTTACTATCAAAGAAGACTCTATGAGGAAGGCGCTTACCTCTTATTACCTTTCGCATATATCTCCCTCACTCCCGAAGATTAGAAATCATCACTGAAGCTTTGGTTGTTGGACTGTTCGTTTCCACCCCCACGACCACCACCACGTCCACCGAAGCCACGGCCTCCGAATCCACGTCCTCGGCCACGGTTCATGTTCATACCCTCCGGTGGGCGCGGTCCAGAGGGCAGCTTAGCTCCTCCAGGAGAGGTTACGTTCTCAGCACGTGTTCGGCCGTCTTGCGAGGCCACCTCGAACTCAACATCTTGGCCAACAGTGAGAGCGCGAAATCCGCCCGTCTCTGTCTGAAGAGCCGAAAAGTGCACAAAGTGCTGTTTCTTATCAGCGTCGTCTTCAATAAAACCAAAACCACGTCCGGACATCCATGAAACAACCTTTCCTTTGTTAAGAAGGATGGCACTTGGCGTCAGATACCGGTTGACGAAAGAAACACGAAGCATGCTTAGATTGGTTTTGTTTGTATCTTCTTCGTTAGATTGTTGGATTTTTTTTTAGCTTTCTTACGTTTGAATATTTTTTCTTTTTTTATCCTTTAGAAAAAAAAATTCTATCTGAGAATGAGGCAAAACAGAAAAAAATAATGAAAGAAATTTATCACTTAAGAACGCTTTAATAAGTTTAAAAGCAAAAAAGCATATATATATATATATATATAAACAGTAATAAGGAACAAAGATTAATCTTCCGGCAATGATAAACGAATTTGCAACATATTTCTGCCCCTACACCCCACCCACACACTCTCACACTTTCATAATCTGCACACAAGCCAATATATTTTTTTTAGAAACAAAATTGATGAGGAACGCATCATAAGTCCATGGGAATGCCATCGACGGTATTCACTGTGAAATTCAAATCCCTATCTTCACGGAACTCTTTATGAGAGTTGAGAATCATAGAGTTTAGCCTTTTCATCTCCACCATCCATTCTTGGAAGTCTGGTCTAGACAGTGTTTGTGAGAATAGATGTGATTTTTTATCCTCCAGCACAAGTTTTGCCGCTGCTAGGTTACATGTATGAATATTTCTCTGAGAAGGCGTAACATCCCGAACCACAAAGCTGACTATACACCCTACCCTTGGAATACAGAGAGATGTATGATTATCATTTGCGCACCCTGAGTTCTTCATGTTCAGATCCATTAATTTGAAGAGGATGGTATCCATAGAAGTTAGAGGAAAAAGCTCTCCTCCTGGAATTTGAACATATGCAGTGCGCCGAAGAATTGGCTTAATCAATCCCGTGCCCATGTCAAGACTGTACTTTACGATGTAACCTCGCAGTCGTGGGACTTCCAATTTTCCACACATCCAAGGGGCACTTAGTGTTAATCCGTAACAGTAAATAAGGGTGGAAAAGAAAAGTTAGCCGAAAAAGGAAAAAAAGAGAATCTTTTTTTTTTTTTCTCGTGCATCTTGAATAAATTCAAAAATTGAAAAGATAAGTATTAGTAAATGCCGTTTCGATAATTGTAAATCTTAAACAAGGCTAAGGAATGGTTTGAGGGTCTTCTCCTCTAGAAAGACGAATAAGTCTCTCTTTTGCTCGGAGGTTATCCGCTGTGTATCCCATTTCCTTTGCCTTTGCCACTGTGCTCCATGAAACCTTAACCACTTCCGTGTCGCGACCGTTGTTAGCATCAGACCCACGTGCAGGTTTCGGCTTTGGAGCGCGTTCATCCTCATTGGCCTGCCGACGTAAGCGGTAGAATGCGCCTTCAGCGTCAAATGTCGTTCGATTCAAGTCTTCATGGAGGCGCAGCGAACGTTGTAGACGAAACCGCGCGTGTGACCTTGAAGTAAGTGACTCAGGAACTTTTCCCGCTCCTACCACATCAGCTGCACCTTCCTTAGACTCAACGCCAGATTCTTCTTCATTCTGCAGTTTTGGAGGAGACGAGAAAGTTCTGTGGTTATCCTCCGGATAGTATTTAGCTGTCCAGTCAACTAAAGAAGGATCAAGCGAGGACTCGTTTTCAAGAGCCCGTTGCCGCAAAAACGGATAGGCTGAGTACGGCATATTTTGTTGCTCAGCTTTAGACATATCACTCGTTGCAGGTGTATTCTCCAGAATAGCTCGCTCACCCCTTCGCCGTCGCGAAGCTACAAATTCTTTCGTTGCTATACCCTCGCCATTTGCTTCACCGGTTTGATCTTCTCCAACAGAATGCACGAAACTATCCTTGATCTCATCATTACTATTGGATTCCCCTTTTACTTCAGCGCCAGTAAGAGTTCCTTCGGACGACGACTCCATCCAGGCACGAAGACTTTGGGGAGACGAAAAAGATGCCTCGACAATACAAGATCGATACTTCGATTCCATTTGAATACATCGTTTCATGTACTTATTCGCGTCACGAACTTCAAGCTTTGCGGCATCAACCATATCACGCACATAATCTTTTAACAATGCCACTAATTTTTCTCTCAATACTTCATCTTCTATGCTTTTCCAAGTTTCTTTTCGTCCGTAAAGACGCTCGGCATCATCCATGTAGGTCCGTGTTTTGTCTTGCATCCATAAGGCATCAGGTAGGGGTCGTCGTTTAGAGAATTTTAAATCTCTTTGAAAGTCACCTTTTTCCCTTGGTGTCCGAGGGTCCGAAGTGCGACGATGATACGGTTTTCTTGCCGGTGTTGTAGTCCAACGGCCATGGAAAAAAATTGCAGAGACACCGTAAAAGATAGAACCAACACAGAATCGTCTCATTTTACAAAGTGCTTTGCACCTTTCAATAAAAAATAACAAAAACCAAAAGACACAGCAAAAAGTATTCAAATGCACGAACAAAAAAAAAAAAATAACAATAATACCGGGGTATTATACTGCAAAAAATATTCAAGCAAATTCCGTGTATACCGGGCGACTTTTTTTCTTTTTGCGTGTGTGTGCGTGTCAATGTATCCGCGCATATTCTTTTAAAAGATATATATATTATATCACGCAAAAAAAAAAAAGCTATTAATTAGAGTAATGCGTCCCGTCTGCCAGATTCGGTGTGCTCCTTTCAGTGTGGCATCTCACTTCCCAACGCGTTTCATCAAAATGTAGATATCGCTATTGTAGTGAATATCCCGCAAGCTTTGTGGACTACCAATCACCTGTGTCAAAAGACCACCACAACTTATATGAACCTTAACCTCAAGACTGCTTTCATCCACCTCGTGAGCGTACACACGTCCGTGCACGGCGTAGTCACAGTCCTGAAGTCTAGTTACTCTGTGGTAGACACTTTGGTCATAGTGCTTTGCCCCTGTTTGCCCAGAAAGTTCAATGGAATTGGCCAGTATGATCGTTAAACGATCACCAAGACCGAGGGGAAACTCTTCAGTATTTATATCTGATGTGATCGTAAGACTCCCTCGTTCATTTTTGCATTGTATTCGAGATACTCTAAGATATACAGTCCCTTCCGAGTTAAGAGCAGAGACTGTAAAAGTGTCCTCCAAAATCACAGGAACGGTTGACATAATAGCTGCAAACAAAAAAAAAAAAATAGAATGCAAAATATATATATATATATATAAACAAATAACAAAACAATTATTTTATCAACTTAGTAGAGAAGGAAAAATCTTACTATGAGGGCAAGAAGAAAAACAACAGCAACACGAATTACATTGAACCAATAATATCACATTCTTCGGCATCGGACATCAACGAAACATTTCTGGCGTCATTTTATATACCATTTCAGAATACACAAAGTTTCCTTCCATATTCATCTCCGACCGCATTTCCTCTATAAATTCGTTCATCTCTTCAACAGAAAAAGAATCACCTAAAGAAGTCAGAAGATGACGAAGGTCACCTTGAGTAAACATACCTTTCTTTTCAGGATCTAAACCTCTAAAAGCATCGCGAACATCTCGAGGGCATTTCATCCTTGTGTATGCCCAATACACAGCACGACAAAAACCTTCAAAATCCATTGAACTTCGTCCATCTGAAACAGCTTCCGCCTTCAAAGGCTCTAAATCAGCCTCTGTTGGTGTACCTCCACATATTCGTACAAGATAAGGCAATTCAGTTATCGGAACTCTCCCAATTTTCTCCCGGTCAAAAACTGCAAAGTGGCGTTTTAAATACTGAATAGTTAAGTCGTCAAAGTTATGTGCCATTCCAGTGAAACTACTACGCAAATTTTTAAAATAAAAATCCACACATCAAAAAAAAAAAAAAAAAATAGAGTAGAAACGCAACCATAACAGCGGAATATTACCAATTAGTATCGCTTGGCCAAATCACTTCACTCTCCCTACAATCGCGCACAAGGATACATAGCCACCAAGTTTTTAACAGAAAATTACTTCTCCCACCTCTCCCCCCCCAAAAAATATATTTTTTTGTCTTATTCAGGAATCAGAGCAAAACCACACGAACTCAACTCAATAAGATCTTTTCTTAACCAGGCAAGAAGATCGGGAGAACTTCCAAATTTTCTTTCGTATGCCTCATCCGCAGATCGAATAACTTCAAAAACTTCATCCCACGTAACAAAACTATCTGCTAGATCGCCGGTAGGAAACTCAGAAAATCTATTTCCATGATTTTCATTGAAGTACCGCTCAATAGATTCAAAGAAAAAACGTGTACCAATGGCCGCACTTGCAATCTTACGTACCCAGCAGAGACTGACAAAAGCACTAGGGTCCTCAAGGTTCAGATACACTTTTGCTGAATTCGCTAAAGTACACTCTCTGTCCACACCTTCCAATATCTTTATCTCTAAATCGGAGTTAAAAAACCCAAATCGTGCATATGCATGGCAGTATCCGACACATAAGTCATCTCTGTCACTTTGTATCTCAAAAGCAGTAAATAAAAATTTTTTCCGAAGTGTTTCAAGAACAACCCTGGGTAAAACCTCCTCGCTAGCAAAACTCAGTTCTTCATCCAAAGATACCCCAGCATCGGAACTTTGTATAAGGCCATTAGCGTACAATGTCAAAAACGGAAGACATGGAAATGATAAGCATAGTCCTTCAGGCGCTGAATGCATTGACTTCCCAAAACCGTTTATACGTCTTGGTCTTTTTATACCCTCATCGGAAAAGTGTTTTGTATCAATAGCCTCCAAAAACGAGCATATTGTGCGGGCTACATCATATTCTTCCTTACATGCACCAGAATATACAATTTGTTTAAGGATATAAAAATAAATTTCGTCGTCAAAGGACTCGCAAAGATCCGTTGCACAACTCAATACCTGCGGCGAGAAACCAGACAGGCTAGTTACAATTTCACAAACATTACCAAAGAACATTGGTACATCAACATACATTTCATTCGAAACATATGAAATAAAACTATCACGAACTTTGATATATGATATCCTCGCATCTTCTCTACTAAGATTCAACTTACTCAGCACATAGCCAAAAAATTCTCTCTCAGTTGCGCATTTGCTATTGCATATAATTAGTGGTACTTGGTTTTCCAGAAATCGTGTCAATCCACCATCGTTGCGCAACTCACATGCAAGCAATGAAGCAGTAAAAAAATTTGCAACACGGTAATGACCAGATCTCTCCCAATGTACTAATTGTTCCAGAAATCCAGTGTTAGGATTAACTATGGGCCTTTTACACCTAACAATGTCGATGGCATCATCAAGGGAACAGCAGCTGCGCTTCATAATATAAGCAATAACAATAGTAGCCGACCTACTTACGCCTTTTAAGCAAAAAGCAGCCACTGATGGTAATCGTCTGATGTTGCTTGCACTTGTAGCTAAGAAAGATTCCCTGTTTTTCCTATTAACAATTACAAGTTCTATAAGTGCGCACAGCTCTGGAAACCAGGGACTCAAATCATAGGTGGAGGAATCTTCAGCAGGGATAGATCGAATAAAAACCTTCTTAAGATTTGCGTTCTCAGGTATTTCGTTTGATGTATATTCATCTAACTGCGACAGAAAATCTTCAAAGGACAATATTTTATTATAAACAAAACTTGTAACATCATCCTTATACTCGTATACTGTATATGACGAAACGTGATTCTCACCATTAAGATTTAAAATCAAGCAAACATCATCTTTCTCTACATTTTCGCTATGAGTCATTCCTTCTTCACAAGTAAGGTAAAGTCCTGGTATAATTTCACTAAGTGCGAGCGATGGGGACCCAATACTACCTGACACAACAGCGTGAGACGCCTTGAAAACTACGTGTGGGACCCAATGAATTTTACTCAAAATATCAGACATCATTATGTAGCCTAGTTAATGTCTTTATAACTTTAATAATATAAAACACAGAAAAGAACAGACACAAAAAATTTCTTGTTTTATAATCAAAAAACATATTATCAAAATCGAAAAAAAAAAAAATGTGCATTAAAAAAAAAAAAAAAACATTTGATAATATCCACCATGTTCTGACTTTTTTAGTTCACTTCATATTAAATACCGTCACTACGTATCCATCCAAGAACATCTTTGGTAACATCGGACATGACACGTTGCTGTTCTGTGCTTTGGATAGTCTTCTCACCGAACCTTTCCATGGCCTTTCTACGTTCATGAAACTCCATTTTTTTTAATATGTGACGAGCCTCCAATTGATCATGAGAAACATTTGATGATGCTATGCCTCGCGAAGCCAAAGAGCGTGTCCTTCGGGGTGGACGTGGGGGTGAGCGTGTTAGCATATTAATAACAAAATCAGGATCACGCGTCTCTTTCAAAAGAGCACTCAATGCAACACCATGAGCACTGCGCACATACTCAACGGCTTCTCTGTCTAAAATTCTTCCTATATTATCAAAGCCATACGGATCCTTAATGGCAAACTCAAAGTATGGAGGTCGTCCCGTCGCTAATCCTGGTGATTTTTCCCACCGCAATGTTTTCTTCAAAAGATTCATATTTGTTGTGCAAACTACACTATTTTCATAATCAAATACGTGCCCATAATACTCAAAGAAGGCGGCTGCAAGAAATCCAACCTCTCCTAAATCATACCCAGATCCATCATGAAGTGGACGATACTCCGGAAAACGGGGAAGAAGCTGCGGCTCATCTGCTCCACGCAACGTTGACACTTTTGGCAATATACCAACTTTAATTAAAAAATGTGCACACATTACGGTAAGCGCATAGCTTGCCAAAAAACCATCAATAGAGTTGACAATACCACTAGCGCGGCCCCATTTCTTAATTAAGAGAAGCAAGTGCCTTGAAAAAGGATATTGCGAGAGAGCACCACTGAGCAAGTAAGAATTTCTCAGACCAACAGAAGAAAAACAAAAGTCGAAGGGCAATCTGTAAAGTTCTGGACCATTTCTTGGTTCTACTGGAAGTCGAAGTGGAATTTCAATAATTTCATGACGCTTCACTTGTGTCAAAGCAACAATAAGAGCAGTGGTATCTCTAAATTCTACAGTCGCAAACTGTTGAGTGTTGTTCCAATCCACATTCACAGCCCCGTAATTTTCTTGCAAACGAGCTTTAAATGAAGAGGATTCAACGTCATTTAATTGCCGTGCAAATTGAAAAAGGCCACAGGCCGCCAAATGATGAAGTGGGGTTCCTGGTAAAGATTTGCTGACGCGATCAACCTTTATAACTGGAACACGAGCTTTTGGTAATGCGCTACTTCTCATACCTAAACGTCGCATCTCCCTTGATAACCTAGAGACAATTTCGCCAGCTTCTTCAAATCCAGGTTCGACATCAGCCACACCCACAAAATCAACGTCTCCACCTACTTCTAAAAGCCCCAAAACCACCAATCCTCCAAAGACAAAAACATTGGCATCATATCCTGCCGCCTGCACAACTTCTTCCAATTGCTGTCGCGCAACGGCACACTCTTCAAAAGCAGCAGGACCAGTGTCAGAAGCTATCGCCTGTTGAACAATCGACCGCCCAATACCTTCCCAACGACTGTCTTCCCGAATAGGAATTGATGATTTCCATGGCAGGGACGAAAAAAAACACTTGGAACCAGAACTCTTAAAGAAATGCGATAAAAAACGCCTCATCGAAACTGTGAGAAAAATAAAATTATAAAAAAAAAACAGCAAAAATCTAAAAAAGCATCACATAGAATAAATAAAAAATAAAATAGTGAAACAAAACAAATAGTTTAAATTTAAAAAATTAAGAGTACTATAAGGAAAAAAAAACTAAATATTTTTACACACAGCTTCAATACGACCTATCATTTCATGATATCCTCCTCCATTACTGCATATCTCCTTCAAAGAACCATTAAGATCTAAAGGGGCATCAGTTCCTGGAACCATTCGAGGAACTTGAAAAAATATATGGTCACGTTCTTCTAAAGAAAAAATCGTTTGCAAAAATACCCTCCTTCTTTCGGCTAAAAAATCAGGAGTAGCTTCATTTAATAATTTGCCCAAAGAAGCGTTCTGCATCCCTAAAGTCTCTCTCAGGGAGGCAGCTACTCTGTCTGTAATCATCTGAGATTTAACCGAAGAGCATAATTCCAAGTCAACAGTTGAGGATAAATGCTTTTTTAATGCTTCTCCGCCTACCTCAATAGAGACATTTTTTTTTGTAGACATAAATTTGCAAGCAATCGCAGAATCAACAAAAATACTCTCGTTGTTGCATTCTGAAAAAAGACCACTTTCAACGAATTGGATTAGATGTCCTACCCAATATGAACGCCTTTCGTCTTGATGTTTACTTTCCAAAATATATTGTTTTAACTTCTTCGCAGTATCACTTTGCATGCGCCTTCGTACAACGTATCCAATTACAATAGCATTAATTTTAGAGCGAAAGTGTTTCGAATACCCATCTACCAAACAATACGAATCTCCATAAGCTTCAATGTCTTCTGTAAGATTAAAATCTAATTTTCGGAAAACATCAGCTGAGGAAATAAATTTATCAGCCGAGGCGATTTCATCTTTCGGCAACACATTCATTTCCTCCAAAAACTGTGCATCGTTACGAGTAACGGCTTTCCCAATGCCATTATTCGATGTTGGAAAGTCACCACATTTACTGGATACTACATGGGGCCTTAACACCTGAGAGGCCCGTATCTCAGCATCATTTTTATTTACCCGTGAAAAAAATAAGCCCGCTAACATAACTCCTTTCCTTTATTTTAAAACGAAAATCGAAAGGGACAAAGATTACAACTTGTAGTATACGAAAAATAGAATGCACAGCAAAACCTGCCATGCATAGGGACCACGATGATAAAAAATTACCATTTTTACTGTACACCTGCAGTGGCTTGACGGCAGGCTTGACGCCAGCCCGTGCAACAATTAGAGGCTAATCTTCTATAACTACGTGCATTGCAGCGCGTCCCCCAATTCTCCGTTTCATTGGGCACCGGCTCTAGTTCAACTTTCGTGTTGACGCTCTTGTCAGTAGAGAGCTGCGCCACCAATACATATATATGTTCTCATGCATGATCTTCTCAATATTCGAATTATAATGCTTTTGATTATTTCGCTATTTGTTTTGGCCTTATACAAAACCACCGTTTGCACATACCACTATAGTCGCTTTTTGCTAGCTGTATCATCTCGAATTGAAGCACATTCACGCGTTATACTTTGTGCCCTTTTCCTTTGCGGAAAAGCACGTGGAAGAAATGACCAAATCTATGTTTACGTAACGCCTACATAATATGGTTCTACTGGTAAAGTTAAATATTAGTGTTGTCCTGTTGATTCGCTACACTTTTTTAAACAAGCTTTATTAATTTGAGTATGGCGTCGGACTAAGAATAAATATTGTGATGATGAAGAAGTTCCGGAAAGAGGGAATAAAAGACGTGGGCGGTGCCAACCTGTATAACAAGGATTTTTGGCTGTTGACGGACCGGGGAAACACAAAGTTGAGGCGGCAAAGGGGTTTTACGCTTTGATGAAATGGTTGCGGATAAAATATCTGAGTTGGGGACGCAGCTTTGATTACACATTTCAAGAGCAAAGGTTAAGCACTAGGGCGCCTACGGAAGGTCGTGTTTGTTTCCGCTCACGCCACGCCCGAGTTTAAGCGCACCGTTCCCTATTGCCTATATCGTACTTTCTGTTTATACGTTTAAGTGGTCCACTGATTTTATTTAAGAGTGAAGGGGATTTTTTCTTGCACATTTACTTGGTGTGTTTGAAATTATTGTTCTTCTTTTCACCATACTCTTATTTATTAAATGTATAAAAGTGTTGTGCGGTGGAGCTGTCTGCATGTTTCGTGCATGTTCATTTTTATACCGGTGCTCGTATTGGTGCTTTTAGTTGTGCAGAAACTCGTTTTTGTTTTATATTACTACCTGAAGACCTTGACCTAATCACGTACCAAGGCTTAAATGATTAAGCCAGTGAAGGAAATAAAAGTACAGTTTCGGCTTATCGATTATTTATTTATCAAGATTGTGCCAATCCATTTTGGGTAAGCAACTTTTTTTGTTGTTGTTGTACATGTAGGAGTGGTTTGGGAACGTGGATCTATCAAAAAATGGACATCTTTGAAACATCTATTCCCGACATGCGGAAAGAGAAAATGTATTGGCATTTGTGTTATTGTTGTTTGTATTGATGAGAATTTTATTGTTTATAATAAATGGGAAAAATACGCTAATCTACATTTTACAGATCTTATTTATGAATATTCCTCCGATGGTGTATTACTTTTTTGATTTTTGGATATTCATGAAGCTTTAACTACTTCAGCAGTTGATCAACCGAGGCGCGTTATATTTGGTGAAGGACTTATTGGTCTTAATATATATATATATATATATATATATATATATAATGGTGTTCTCTTTTTCACATTACTATTATAAACTGTTACTACGTTATGTTTTATATCTTTTTACCTTACGAAGTTAGGGTCCTTGTAAATTTTTAAAGGTTTATTTCGGGGAAAGAATTTTGGTTACTATAAAAATTTTAAATGTTTTTCGTGAAACTTTGTATATATTTTTATATATATTCTTTTGAGATTCCTTTTGATTCACCTTATAGATAGCTTTAGAAGATGTATAGCGAGAGGGAGATGCATAAATCATTCTTACAAGAATCTTTTTTTTATTATTCAATTGAAACCCAAGAAAGGAGTTAATATTTTTAATGTTTGGTAGAGTGTTTTTTTTTTATTTTTACGGAAAGAAAAATGTTAATCTTTACATTGTAAAATGCGTTTTTAGTGGTCGAATTTATGCACTCTAGTCAAAAGAATATTGCCAATTCTGAGCTTTTCAAAGGGCATTTGCTAGATAATTTGGCTGCTTTTTATTCAATATAATACCACACTTTTGCATTATTACCGAGAAACAATATGAGCTTGATGTTTTTCATCATCATATTAGCAATGGATTTTTTTGTATTTGGTTAAGTTGAAGAGAGGCAACGAAATGCTTTCCAGGCCTTGTCAATTGGATCACCAACTATTATGGGCAATTGTGGTACTGACATGCTGCTCCCAAAAAGAAAAAAAAGTAGGATTGGTTTTTTTTTTTCTAGAGCTTTGTGGTATATATATATATATATATATATATATATGTACTTGCCCACACTACTTTTTTGGGATTTGTCAATCTTGAACTTAGGCCTTTTCATAATGAAGATCGTCTGGTAAAATTCGCCACATGCAGAAAATCTTGTAATCAAGGCGGTTTAGTTTTCACTTGAAAAAACAATAATTATGAGAAAATTACCTATTTCCTAACCTCAAATTGAGGGGGTTGAAACATACATTTCTGAGATTTAGCTTATTGTACAGAAAAAAAAGTATGATTATATATATACATATATACGTGTATTGGGCGAGGTGAAGGAGGTAGGGCGTTTTTCTAAAGTCCCATGCATATCTTATACTTTTTTTACATCTATTTTGTGTATGTATATTTGCTAAGTTTATGTTTAGGGAAGATGAATACTCTGCTGATTTATCCTTGTTAAAGAAATGTAGATACGAAGAGGAGATTGAAAGGGATGTTACACATGTACGACCACAAGGTAGGTTTGCAGCGGAGCTTGTAAAGATTTATTACGTAGGGGCTTCAAAGGTTCGTCATGTTGAAAACAGTACTAATGATATCTTTTTTTTTACATGTGATTTAGAGGATTTGCTTCCTTCATTAGGACAACAGGTCGGAGCCACGGTACACCACTTTCAAATTATACCTGAAAGTGCCATTCCTGCTTCCTTTGCCCGCTTAACCGGACCTATGGAACCGCCAAAGAGACCTTTTATTGCTGCTATTTTGGCTGTCTTGGTTCAGGCTTTTATATTAGAATATTGTGGAATTATAATACCTCCTTCTTGTTTTGACTTTTGGTTTAATCTTGTGATGGGAACCAGGCTTTCACCTGTTTCATGTCTTTGGTTGGATGCTAAAGTACATATTGCGAGATGTTTTGCTCAAAATTCTAAAGTCTTTGTATTTGGGCAAGGAATTATTGGGGAACAGTTTAAAGGACTTCAAAAATTACGTTCTCTTTGCGAAGGAGTAGAGTGGATGGTACACACGAGTACGGGTTTTAAGCCATTGTGCCTTGTAGACAAAACGTACAATTCTACTATAAGTGCTGACTTTGACAGAGATGGTTATTTATGGCGAATATGGATCGATGCTTTTACTCAGATATCTTCAACAATACCACACTTAGTTGAGCAAAAGGTAGATGATGCAAAACTAATATTTACTCATAGTGTGGAACGTGTTAGTTGTTTGGCTTCGCAAATTATTAAGGTTTTTGAAGGTAACGGTGGGGAGCAGGAATTGAGAGACGTATCGCCTGACATATTGCTGCTGTTTGGTGGTACAATTGGAGAGTATGCAGCAATCTGCTTTTTCTCTGCTTTAAGGTTTTCCCTTAGCGAGTATTTTTCTGGCGTGTCGACAACAAAACTCGTTATTGAGCATTCTTCTGATATTATGGCTACATTACTCTGTCAGTTTGTTAGTTATTATACTTTTTTGACACCATGTAAACGCCATCAAAATTTATTTGATGAATGTCAGAGGATATGGCGGCATAAAATACAAAAAGTTTATCGAGTTTCAGGCTTTTCTTCAGAGACAACAGGTACTGTCCAAAGGACGCAGAATCATGCCTCATTTGTATCAGGGGAAGCTGTAATTCATAATAGTCACACACATACTTCGATTATTAGTGGAGAGACTCTTGCTTCCGTTGGAAGGGAAACTCTCTGCTTACCATTGTTTTCTCAGACCATCTATAGCGGTTTGTATTGCTTTGATAAAAGGACTAAACTAGCTGATTGTATTCAGCTTCAAGCCAAAATTGCAGGTGCTGATATCCAGCATAATGTTTTTGTTATGGGAGAATCCTGTGAGTTGTCTAAAACCGAAAGATTTTCATCTTTTTGGGAGTCATCTGAATCTGACTGGGCCCTCTCTTTTGATATTGATTGGCGTACATTAGAATTGCCTCCTTTGGAGGAGGAAACGGAAATTGTGTTTCAAAAATTTTTGCGAAGTGAGTCTGATGGTCTTGCAAAACAAGCTGTATACAAGGCTTCAGAAAGTGTGCATGACACAGATCGTTTGGCTTGATATTTTGTGTTTTTTACTTTCCTTTTTGCCAGTGTGTATTCATTACGGTAGTATTCTTATTTTATTTTAGTTGAATTTAGAAATACTTTATTTAGTATTTTTAAAGTTGAAGAGTGTTTAATATAATTTTTTTTTTTGTTTCTGCTCTTTGATCTCATTTCTAGCGAAAGGGGAAGGAAGCACATGAAGCTTAATGTGTGTTGCCTCTTTCGGAAAACATTCGTGACACGATTGGTGAAGCAGGGCACCTTACCTTCCAACGACCCAGCATCTGTTCAAGGGTTTTATTCCTCTTTTCAGTATGATAACTTTCAAGGTGTGGAGGTCCCAGACTTGCTTACAAAGTTACTTCCATTTCAGAAAGAAGGTGTTTGTTGGATGATGTTACGTGAGCGCGAACATGTTGGTGGAATCATGGCTGATCATCTAGGTATGGGAAAGACTGTTCAGATGATAGGTCTTTCTCTTTCCTCTCACTACTACGGCGATAAGATGAAGAGAAATAATCTAAAAAGTATACATTTGAGGGCTGCAAACTACCGTTTACAGACTGTGATAAGACAACTACAGCGCATCAGTGTTGTAGCAAACTGCTCAAAGCTTAATCAACCCGGGAGAGAACTTCGAAGCTTAATGACTGAGGTTGATACAGTTATGAATACTGAAGATGCTGGCAAAAGCCTTGCTGTTATTCGTCAAGAGGTTGATAAGTGGTTAAAATTTACGAGTAAGTTTCATCCTAGTTACCAAAAGCGTGCAACTGCTTTTCTAGACGATGATGAAAAACGATCTTTCGACCTTATCGAGTCTAAAGAGCTTCGGACGTTAGTTGTTGTACCAGCGGCTCTTATGCTACAATGGAAAAGTGAGATTGAGTCTAAGGTAAAGCCTTCAAGGGGTATAAGAGTATATCTTTATCATGGATCCAATAAACTTATTACTAGCACAGAATTGGAACTGTACGATTTTGTGATTACGACTTATGACACTCTCACCAACACCGCCGTTGATGCATTTGTTCCTATGTTTGACGAAAAAAAATTATCCTTTAACCGAAAGGAAGCAGGTCCGTTGTTTCACATTCGCTGGAAGCGCATCATTCTTGACGAGGCTCATATGATACGGCACAGCATGACACAGCGATGGCGTGCAGTGAAAGAACTTCAAGGCGTACACAGATGGGCAGTGACAGCCACTCCCCTTCACAACTCTATTGAAGACATACAAAATCTTCTTCACTTTGTGGGTCTACCGCGTTTACCTGTTCTTCCCGGTAGCAATCCAGAGGATGTCCTCAATGACGCGGTACTTCAGCGCAGTGTGGCGCTTTCACTTCAACCTGCATTTTTGCGACGCGGGCCTGTCATGATTCGTGACGGGAAGAAAGAGGTTCTTGTTTCACTTCCTCCTAAGACCGAGGTTATCGATGTCGAAACGTTTTCCATGCAAGAATCAAAGGAGTACAACAGTATCCTTGCTCGTTCAAGAACGGCACTTGCGACTTCTGAACACAAAGAAGGCGCTTTTCACATATTTGCGATGATGACTCGGTTGCGTCAAGCCTGTTGTCACCCATGGATAAGTGATGGTCGCGCTCTGACAGTGAACATTTGTGGTATCTGCAAAAGCGAAGCAGCAGGATCAGTCACTACTAAGTGCGGACATCATTTTTGCCATGAGTGTTTGCTCCTGCGGTTTCGTGAGGCTGTTGATGGTGATAGTATGGCTGCGAGACTTGCTTGCCCTATTTGTGGTTCAACTATCAACCAAAAATCAATTTTTAAAAACCATGTGCTTTCCTCTGCAGAAAGGATTGCAAAATTTAAGGATCGTGAGTTAGTAATGAGTACAAAACTGCAGGTGATACTTCAAGCGATAGAAAGTATGAGGAAGAACTCTCCAGATGACAAAATGATTATCTTTTCACATTTTACTTCCTTTATGGATATAATTTCTGTTGCCCTTGATAAAACGGAAGTTAATCACCTGAGGTTGGATGGCACGATGAGTTTAAGCAACCGAAATATAGTTATCCGCCGTTTTCAGACTAGTGACGATATTCATGTCATATTAGCTAGTAAGACTGCTACTGGAGTAGGATTAAATTTAACAGCCGCTAATCATGTGCTTGTTGTAGATCCATGGTGGAACCCAGCTATTGAAGAACAGGCAGTGCATCGTTGCTACCGGATTGGACAGAAGAAGCATGTTTACGTTACACGCGTCATTATGGAAGATACCATTGAGCAGTACTGCCACGAGATTTGCCAACGGAAAAAAGAATTCGGTGACGCTATATTACGTGCGGCAACAAGTGGTTCTGCCGGTGCATCTATGGCTTCTTCACGTCTGCGTGAATTACTTTCACGCTTAGATTTTGTAGAAGAAAAAAATATAGATACAACAGGTAGAGATTCTAAACAGCTTTATGAGTGAAAGATGTCATATTTAAACTTCGAAAAAAAAGGGCTTACTGCGAATTTTGGATATATTTAATTTACCGTTAAGGTACAGACGCGCACAAAAATTTTTTTTTAAACATAAGAACATGTTGTCTAAGCAACTGTCTAGTATGTGTCCTTGTTTTTATTTTTTTATTTTTGTTGTTTTGGGTTAGTGTTGGACGTAACAAAATTGATTTGCAAGACAGTTGTCAGCTTAACAGCTAGTGCAGTCCCACCGTCTCAATTCAACACATATACATACAAAAATACACAAATACAAACAGACAGACTGACAAAAGGAGAAAGGATAGATGAAAAGTCAACAAAAATCGGCAGTTTCGGTACCGACACACAACAACACTTCACGGCTATATGTATCTCCCACTCTGGGGCCCACAAACCCTTGGGCACAGCAAACATCTACCGGTGTTTTCAGGCCCCCGAATTTGTCACAAGCTTCAGTGCATCACGAGCATATGAGCCGTGCTCCTGAAAATTATTTCGATTCTACGCCCATGGTTCCTTTTGTCCAACATTTGACGAGTGGAGAGACGATGTCCTCAGATACAATCATGAGCATGATAATAAGCGCTGTAGACCAAGAAAGAGATGCTTTTGCCACACAAAAGGAAAGCAACAGAGTTTTGGAGCATGAATTGAGGCAGGTGCAAAAGTCCCGTGAGAAAGATTTAAACGAGCTTCGTGAAACCGAGCTTCTATTGCAATGTATTGAAGCATTTCACAAAGAACAACAGGAGCTTCTACATGAGTTAGAGTTATAGTGAGGTCATTGTCCTTTGGGTTCCACTTGAACTTTGACGGTCCATGAACACAAATACCATATTTGTGAGGTGGCTCAGTTACCAAGTTTTTTTTTTCCTTCTTTGGGTGGTCTATTTTTTTGTTTTTATCTGCTGAGTGTAGAATTTTTTTGTTGTTGTTCTGGATTCGATGACTCTTTTTTTTTTTGTCTCTTCCCCCCTCTTTTTTTATGACAGCAAAAACAAAAATAACGACGAAGGGGGAGGGAGCATCACGAAATGGTGGAGAACACCGACATGACTGAGAGCTTGAAGAATAAGAGCTCTGGTAATTCCACCCTTCGTTCGTTCCCTGATGATGCGGCTTTGAATGACTATCTCAAGTCGCGGGTAAATGATGGTTTTGCCTCCAGTGCCTACTGGGGCGCCACTGGCGAAGTTCCCCCGCGAGAGCCCGATGATGAAGCATGGAAGAAGCCACACCGATTTCAAGGAGAGATTAATCGAAAACTTGTCCCCTTTCCACAGGAGAAAACAAGTTTACCGCGGACCCTAGATTACACGCTTGTGGGTCTTCATCGTCTAAAAGGTGATGGCGTGGATGCAAGCAAGCCGGAATTAAATGCGGCGCAAATGTTGGCTTTAACCCGTGGATCAACTGCGTTTTTTGCGAACGGCAGTGGCGGGGATGGGAAACCACGCTTTATGGAGAATACATCCACACTGCACCGGACTATGGGAAAAGGCGAACTTTGTCCAGAGGCTCTGGAGGCATTGAAGCGCGGTGCCGATGACATTGCGAACGCGACTGATGCGCGGAACCAAATGAAAAACACTCCATTTGATGGATCTGATCCCGACATGTATCGTCCGATTTCATGGGATTACTGTGATATGAGTGGAATTGACCCTTCATCGTATTCGGTTATGCAAAAGGACCCAAGAGATCCTACTGGTGAAAGCACGCTTCCTGTTTATGAGAGCCGGTACAACCTCGTGGAGAGGAAGGGCCCTCTGCGACGAGAGAAGACATCGACAATGATTCAGCGCGAGGGAAATGTAGATAAAGCTCTCTTAAAACAAAAACTGAAAGACATGACGACTAGTTCTCTTCCTCAAGGTTATCAACCGTGGTCTGCTAGCGAATGGATGAGCACCACTCACGATTGCCATGCTCCATATGATGTCAAAATGGCTGCCGAGACAAATGGCCGGGACGCCGTTGTTCCACTTGCACGGACGTACCACACTCTTACTCCAGCCCATGAACGGACGGTATCTTCCATTTCGGACCGGCACAACAGACGACACGAGGGTACATGGGGCACAGAGTATTACGACTCTTATAAGGATCGGTTTGACCAATACAAGGTTAACAAGGACTACAGCAAAAGAAGTATTTTTGATCTGCGCTATGGGACGTACACTATGCATCATAGTGCCCACCACCCACGTGATGACACAGACACCGGTGAGATGTATTCACCATCCCAAATTGTTCCTGGGCAGTACACTACAATGAGTAAAGAACCTCTTCACGCGAAAAATTTATTGAGCGAGAAAACAGTTGAAAGTGCCCCAGATGTTTAGCGTAAATTATTTCATTTTTCTTTTGTTGATGGGTTTGATTACCTCCCTTTTAAAAGGACGTAGTTTTATGTATAGAAAAATAGTATTTGTAAAACCAAGTGAGTTGTAGGTTTTTGCATAAGCAAGCATTTATTATATGATTTATATACACTGTCGGGGATTATTACAAAAAAAATATATGTATAGTACTGCGTTCTCTTTATTATTTTTGCCTTTTTTTTCTCAGTCTCTGAGTGTGTTCTGAGCTGCGGGAGTGAAATCCTTTACCTCAATGCAGTAGGTTTTTTATTTGTATAGTTTTCTGTTATATATATATATATATATATATATTGTTTTGGGGGTATTCTATGGAGGCATGGCACAGACATTTGGTTGACAGCTTTATTAAACTTAAGGAGATCAGTTTTTCTGTCAATCGCATTTTAAAAATTATTGAAGCTACAATTAGCCACGCACAATGCGGTCGCTGCAAGTGGATTTTGCTACGATACGGACGTACTTAATTTAATTTGTGGACATGATGTGTGCTTTGATTGCGTCGATGATCTCTTGGAAAGTCTTGCTAGCTATTTTGAACGGAGACAAAAAAGTGTAGCGGAAAAGTGCCGTTTAGCGGTGTGCCGACTTCACATTTGCTCGAAGTGTCATCGTCTTCGTGTGGTAAGGCGAAGTTTGACGTTTCAAGTAACGACGCATGTGTGTGGCTTGGACGGGGAACTTTTGTCGTGGACACTTCAGGTACGCAAATAATAGCAGGACAGTATCGTGCATGTTACCAATTTGAAAATGAGTGCAGGACTCTTTTTGGAAAATATTTGCCACAAGGATTTTTTTGTTTTCAGTGTCAAGCTAAGACAAAGCTCGAAGGTACATTACAAAAAGAGCCTCCTTTTGTTGAGGGGACGCTTGTTAATGAACTTGCGCAGTGGAATGCAGTTTGGTTAGAGGAGTGGCAATGTGATTTATCTAGTGGTGACCGCCAAGGCTGGCAGTATACGTTGCACTGGCCATCCTCTAAACGCAGTTTTTTTCTGTGGAAGGTGGAGCCTTCTACATTTGGTACTTTCTTTCGTCTTCATCGTATGCTACGCGTGTGCATTACCTATACCGCTCTTGAGGCCCTTACGGAGTTCGTGAAGTCTGCGGAACACAATGTTATACAGATACTTTCAGTTGGTCAAAGCAGTAGTAGTGAAGGTTTTGCTTTTTTTATAAAGTATAGCGCAGCGGCTTTTTTTTTTTTTATGTTTGCTTCATTGTATTCTATTATTTGGTTTAAGCTCCATGATCGTGGATACCAAAACAGATGTGTGTGGGATTAGAATAAAATTTCGTAACTTTTTTTATTTTTGTTATCGTAGTATTCACTTTCTGAAAGCTTGCGTAATGAATGGTATCGCCTGACGATTGTTTTATTTTTTCTCTGGCGTTGTATTTTTTCTGACTTTTGGGGCTATAGATTCAATAACTGTAAGTAAATTTTTCTGAAACACCCGCCCTTACCCACCCCCGCCACCTCCCCGCCACCTCGCGCGGGAGGCGGCCTAAAGGCGCTTTTCAGCCCATCCCTTTCGTCAGTAATGAGACCAACCTAAGACCATACCGTGATTACATTTGAATTGTTACCGTTGTTGGATAGATTATTATAATGTTTGTGTATGTAATAATTTTCTAATTCCTCCCCCTTTTTTCCTTTTCCTCTTTTTTCTTACCTTATTCGTAGGAGTAGGAAGGTAGATACTATTCTCTCTCTGAATTTTTTCTAGTTGCTGTTGTCTTTTTTTTTGTTGTTTTGTGTCTAGTAGTTTAGTAGAGGTCAATGCTACACTACACGCTGCCGCTTCAGCGGAAGACCCTTCAGGCATACCCTGTTCCTCCCAAGATTCGAAACTTTAGCCGTCGATGGAGCGGCTCTCGGACAAATTCATACAACCGACAGTATTGGCGCGTTCTCATGGATGAGAACTATGCACGTCCGTCCTTCTGGGTTTCCGATTTTCGTCATAAATATCTCATGCGAACGGGGACAGACTACCAGGGACGGGTTCCTGCTTCACCACAACCTGGTCTTTATCAAGGCTTTAGTGATGTGCACAAGTTGCTCGCAAATCACCCGAAACCACAGCGAGAGTCCCGCCACCTTCCTGTCATGCCAATGACCCCGCGAGTAGTATTTGAGCACGCAAACGAGAAGAGAATAGAAACGTCAAAGAAAATGCGTCGTGATAGAAGAAAAATTGAGCAATTGAAGACATTGGAATTCTGGGGATGGTACATGAAGCTCCAGCGGGTTCGTGGGCGCTGGTGCCGCGAGCAGGGCGTGTCGAGCCGCGGTGTTTACGGCCCGGCTGTGGACGCGGCGGAACTATGGGGATAACTTGGTGTTCTTGCTGCTGCGTTGAGTTTTTTTTTTTTTTGTTGTTATTATAGTTGCTGTCTCGTGTTAGTTGTGGTACTGTGCGAGTAGAAACAACTCAAAGATGCATTTTTTTTTTTTTACAGGTACCAAAAGAAAAAAAATGTGCACATACATATAAAAGAGAGAAGTAGATATGAAAGGCATTAAATTGAGTTTTTCTATTTTAAATCGAGAATATACAACTTTTGCAAATGTGTTTTTCTTTGTTATTATGTTTTTTTTTTGGTTCTTTCTTTCTCTACTTTTTCTTTTTCCTCTATAATGTAATTTCCTTTCTCCCATGTGGTGACTAACGGTTGTGGCATTACCTATATTGAGAGATGCCTAAAAAAGGTTCGCTACGCAAGCGCACGCGTCAAGCGGTTCAGGCAGAGCAGGAGATAATCGAGGATCTCGATCTCGATGTAGAAGACCATATCGTCGCAGACGAGGACGTTGTGCACAATCGTCGCCGAAAGTCTCGTGTGACGAATGGTGGTGACCAAGAGGATGATTATGAGTTCGATGAGAAACTTGCAGCTGTGCTTCCGTCTGATGCGCACAAGTTGGAGGGTTATGACGACGACGACGATGAACGTGGCGCGCACCTCGAGGAGGAAAATCTGGCCCGGGTAGCCAACAAAACCATGCGGCGCCAAGTTATTGAGTCCGACTTCGACGTTGGGGGTATATCTGCGAGCGCAAAGCCGGCAAGGTTACGTGATGGGGGTAGTGGTGGCGATATCGACGCATTGAATATGGCGCCTGTCATGGAGGCTGTTGAACGCGACTACGCAGCTCTTACGTCGTCTGAGAGACTGGCGATGATACAGAAAGAGTCACCGGAGATGATTAAGATGTTTGAGGAGATGAAACAATACATTGGTGAGGTGCGAGAGCTGGCTAAGCCGTTGCAGGAGCTACTCTTTCAGCGTCGTGTATCTGACTCGGATCGTAACCTTGTCCTGTTCCTAGAGACAAAGGTGCAACTAATGCTCAGCTATTGCATGCACGCCACTTTTTATTTGCTGCTCAAGACGGACGGAAAAAAAGTTGCCGGACATCCTGTTATCGACAATCTTGTCGAAATACGTGTGTACCTTGAGAAGCTCTTCCCACTTGAGGAGAAACTGCAGTACTCCCTTAACCGTCTTCTTAGTGGCAAGTCCACTGCGGCGGCACACCTTGATGCACTCCGACCACTTAAGCAGGGCGAGCGTGGCGCACTCGCGGGCAGCAAAGGCGGAGAGGCAAAGAAGACCCGTAAACACCTCGAGGCACTGCGCGAAGCAGAGGCGATTGAAAAGGAAGAACTTTCCACAATGACCCGCATGCGCACGAAGAAGGCAACGGCGGCCGCTGCCATTGGTGCAGTGGACCGCTCGGCGGCCACGTCGGCGCTTGGTTACCACGAGGACGAAGATCAGTACTTTGCGAAAATTGCTGCCGACGATGACGACGATGATGCCGACGACGACGACGACCAGGAAGGCCTTTCTCTCATTGAGCGACTCCGCCGCCGCCAGCGCGCCGCTGCCGCTGCGGGTGCAAAGGCCAATGCCCGCGCGGGCCAGGACGGGGACAGTGAGGCGGACCTTGGCGAGGACGAGGAGGAGGACGAGGCGGACCTTCTCAGCGACGGCGCGGGTGACGAGGAGGAGGGCGAGTACGATACACTGCTCGCAGAGGAGAATGAGCGCCGCCGGCGCGACGCCGCGGCGGAGTCGGCTCCGCGTCCAAAGTTTGTCGAGCCAGAGGTCGACCGCCGCAAGGCCGGCAAGCGCATCGAGGCCCACCGCGGCCTTACTCGCCCCAGGCCCAAGGACCGCAAGACACCGCGAACGGCGCAGCGGCGCAAGTACGAGAAGGGTATGCGCATACACAAGGCACAGACGCGAACGGCGGTGCCGGAGGCGGAGGGTGGATTTATCGGAGTCCAGGGAATCAAATCGCGCGTTATGCAGAGCACACGGTTGTAGAAGGAGACTTACCGGAGCTTTGCTACTGTAAGAACATCAAGAAAAGGTCTGTGACGTGCTTTTGTGGAAGCGAAGTAACCCAGACACGCGTAATGAATGCATTTATAATCGCTGTAAAAATAAGATGGAAATCGAAGAAGATTTGAAAGAGATTAAAGAATCAAAAATGAGTATGAAAGGTTTTTATAAAAAGATTAAAAAGGAAAATAAAAGAAAAACATACAAACTGCTTGATATACATCTATGTCATTAAGCATTATATTGCTTTAGAGCTGCTTCTTTTTTTTTTTGTTCTTTTTTTTTTTTCCTCTCCTTGGTTTGGAACTTTTTTTAAAGGTTTTAAGTTTTTTTTCCGAAAGTATTTTTATAACGTTGGTTCGGTGTCATATGCAACGCGTGGCAGAGATACTAGAGCGCGAGCGGCAGGTGAACCTTCTCCATGAGCCGCTGCGCACGGTACGACTTTTTCTCATCGCATGTGGAAAGGCAGCTGTGCGGTACGTGTCGACGCATCTTCCGCCGTCGACTCTGCGCATCATTATTCCGGTTTTTCTTTTATTCAGTAGTGTTTCGCTCTTCTGGATTGAAAACCCTGGGACGTACGCCTTTCGTGCGGCTGATGCCAACGGGGACGGGTTAGTGAATTATCAGGAGATCGAACGCTACTTTCAAGGGGCATCTGCTGAGGACTTTCTTCCTGGTGAAGGACTGGACTACCAGCAGTTTACAGAGTGGTTCGGAAAAGATACAAGGAATGGCGCGCATTTTGATCATGGCATCTGGCGAGAAATGGAGTATCTGTTGGCAGACGCGATCTGGTGGGTTGTACTCGGCATTCTCTCATCCGTCGGCCTCGGTACTGGCATGCATTCCGGTTTGCTTTTTCTATTTCCTCACATTTACCTCGCGTGTGCTGCTGCGGACTCTTGCGGAAGCTCGAATTACTGGACCTATCCCGTAAACCTTTTCTATGGTCCACGCGACCGAACATTTGTGTGCATAAAGGCGCCGACGGATAGTGCTGTGATTGCATCATCTATTCTTATGCGACTCCTCAAGGTTGTTCCTGCATGTGTGTTGTGGGGTGCGGGAACTGCAATTGGCGAGATCCCACCGTACGCGCTGAGCTACGCAGCTGCTCGACAAGGAAATCACAACGCGGAGCTTAATGAAGCATCCAAGTACGACTTTGTCAACGCTATGAAAAATTGGATGCTAGACAAGATTCAGCGCTACGGTTTCTGGGCAATTCTTCTTCTTGCTGCGTGGCCCAACATGGCGTTTGACCTCTGTGGTATGGCATGTGGACAGTTCTTAATGCCTTTTTGGACATTCTTCTGTGCGACTTTTATTGGCAAAGCTCTCATTAAGGTAACCATGCAAGCGGTCTTTTTTGTTTTTCTTTTTTCGGGTGACAACATAGAGCGGATTGTACGTAATATTGGTGAAATGGCAGGCCGCGTCATTCCTGTCCCTAAGCTCATTGCTCCTCAGGGTATGGAGGGTCTTGCCACAAAGTTTGCCGATGCTATTGTGCGGGCGCGCGAGAGCATTGAAGCACGAGCACACGGCGAGTTAACTGATGAGGAAAACAAGGAGGGAGGTATCCTCGTGACGGTTATGCATTGGTTTGTCGTAGTGGCAGTTGCGTGGTTTGCCAAATCCATCGTCGAAGCCCTTGCGCAGAGCGAACAGGAGGAACGCGACACGCACACAATGTCCCTCGTTGAACGTATGCTCTCCCGCTCCCACGGAAAGGAGCCAGTGACAGATGAGGAGCTATACGAGCTCATTGAAATGGCCCGAGGAGAAAGCAGTATCAGCACACAAAAACGTTCGGTGCTTGATTCTTTTCTTATTGCAGCATCGGCCGTTGGCGCTGTCGTTGGCTTCTTGTGGGCATCGTATCCGCTCTTCACTCTCAGTCTTTCACTTGGACTCCATACGATTCTCTGCGTATACAGAACAAATGTGGACCTAAGCAATTGGACATTATGGGCTGTGCGCGCTGCGTTGGCATCTGGAGCTTTCTACGCACTCCAGGACAAATTGTCACAGCAATAAAGTGAAAAGGGAAAGGTATTTTGCTGAAAGAGCGTGCAGTATAGTGTGAATGTGCGTGTAACACACATACACGCACATACGCAGATACATAGACAAAAAGGTGACTTCAAAAAAAAAAAATGTAAGGGAATGAGAGGCATAACAAAAAATGATATGTGCTCTGGGTGTGCCACTTGTTGTTGGAATTTGTGGAAATAGATGTAAGAGGGAAGAGAGGAATTTCAGTGTGGAGGAGAAAAGTCGTTGATTGCAGTTACATATGTGTTGTATGGCGTTTCCACTTCAAAAATAAAACCTAATTAAATTACAAAAAAACATTTGTTGCAAAGCCTGGAATCAAGAAGATCAACAGGACCGAGGCGTTATTATCCCGTCTTTAAGGATGAACGTTATATGTGCGCACCAACATTCCCCAATCCACTCTTTCGTAACTTTGAGCGGTCATCATAGGATTATCATTTACCAATTCAGTATTTTTTTGTCGTTGTTGGTGAATCTTATATTATCTATTAGTTCCCTTAATACTCATATATATATATATATATATTGTGTGTGTGTGTGTATATGTGTGTAATGTATTCTAACCATATTCATTACTGCGTATTTTTTTCCTTTCTCTTTCTTCTTCTGCTTGTGCCTCTGACCCGTGAGACGATGGACAGTCAAACTCACCTCGAGGCGGAGGCGGCGGCGAAGGGCCTGACGCTCACGCCGCTCTCGCACGTTGCGACATTGCTGTCGTCCCAGAAGGTCTCGTGCTGCGGCGGCATCATTGAACGCGTTGTCGCCGAGTCCGCCGAGGACTGCACTGTTCTGCTGAGGGACGCAACGGGTGCTGTGCACGCTGCCGTGCACGGCGCCCTCTCCGCGCAGTACCCCGACGCGGTGGCCGCTGGTGCGCTGCTGCTGCTGCGCGACGTGACAGTCCTCGTGACGGGGTCGCTGATGCCGCGAATTCTCATTGTGTGTCTGGAGCACCTCGCCGCGCTGCTAGTGCCGGCCGCGCAGGACAGCGAGGCACAGTCGCCCAGCGGTGGCGCAGGCAGTGCCGCGGCCATCCCTTTTGTACACATCGAGAGCCAAAGACCAGGCACCGCGCCGGGTGGTGGTCTGGCGGGTTACCACAACAGGGGGGGCAAGGACGAAGACGACGACGATGTCTTGGAGCTCGCAGACGAATTATGACGCACAGGTGCCAGTGCGCACACAGAGGGGTCTTGCTATGACCGCACGATCTAACTTTACAGATTTCTTATTCCATGATTTACTTTGCGCATATCTAAGGTATGGCCTTATTGTATTAGCCTTGACACACTCTTCAAGTACGTGTCCTATACGTACCTCTTTCACCCATATTCTTAGACACTCACCCACTCTCCCAGCTATTCGAAAACTATACTCTTTTTTTTTTGTATGTTTCTTTGTAGTGGTCTCGGAGTTGAGAAAAAAAAAAAAAAAGAGAAAAAAAAAAAAAAAAGAGGGAAAGAGTCAAAGAGGGAGAAGCTCAAAGATGGGGGACAGTGCTCCGGCCAAGAAAACTAGAGTTGAGCGCTCATCCAGGGCGCCCAGAGCACGCGGCAAAAAAGGGACCCGCGGCGATGAAGCTGACGATGGCAACAGAAGCCGAAGCAGCGGCGCGGCACCGCCAGCACCCGCGGACCGCCGCGTGTGTCTGAATGTGGGCGGCACATATATCACAACACTCGAGAGCACACTGTGCTCCGAGCCATCGCAGCTGGCGGAGTGGGCGAGTAGCGACTTTGCCGGCCTACCACGCGATGCAAAAGGTTATCCTTTCATCGACCGCGACCCGGAAATTTTTCGACACATTATCAATTATCTACGCGGCTATGATTTACCACTCGAGACGGCGAAGATCGTTTTACTCGCAGAGGATGCGGAGTTCTACTGTATAGAAAAGCTTCGCGCGCTCATTGACCCACCGCCGCAATGGCGCTTTGAGAGCGGCCCGGGTGTCTCTACAGATGGTATGATCTTCAGCACTGACAACATTCTTGGAGTCTGCGGCGACGAGCCGCTGCCGCCGCGTGGGAAATCGTTCATTGCTCTGCGTGTTGACAAGTGCGAGCTGCTGACCGTGGGCGTTTTGGGGACAGAGTCGCCCCTTGAAAACGAATCACTGCAGCGACAGACACGCTCAATAGCGTACTGCAACACCGGGGAGCTAGTGCGATGCATTGATGGCGAAAGGTTATACAAGTCAGGTACAGGATTTAAAAACCACGACCTCATTATGATTGAAGTGGAATTTGAACCAGGTCCGCTGGCAAAGGTTACGTTTTACCGTGGTGATACAAAAGCGTATGAAACCGAATGGCCGGCGCCGGTACCTCCACTGCGCTTTGCGGTGAGTATGCACGGCTCTTCTTCGGTTACAATTGAGCGATCTGGTATTCTTGACCCAAGCGATGCAAAGGGTGAACTGTCCTAAAGCCGTCTGAAGTGTCTTCCCTCGGTTCTGCCATCGGCATCCGCGTAAAGTTGGCGGATCGAATGTGAGTCATGAAGTTTCTCTTGTCCCTTTTTATTTTATTTTTTATTTTTTTTTGATTGCTGCATAATTTAAGCTTTTTTTTTGTGTGTGTAAAATGAGAGCGAATGGTGCACTCACTCCCACAGTGCGAACTAGACTTTTTATGTTTTTTTTTTTTTCCATAATACGTGTTTCTCAATATCGTTTTTTTTTTTCTTTTTTTTTTCTCGTAGGTTACAGGTCTAGACCGGCATCCATTGACGGCGAGACTGAATTGTTGTCACCGTGTTTGAACGTATATATATATATACATATATATATATATATATATATATCTATACACAAAAAACGAGAGAGAGGGAGAGTGTGTGTGAGAGGGTGCCAGACTGAGCGTCAAAAAGTAGTAGAAGCGCCTGTATTTGTTATAAGGAAGGAGGAAGGAGGAAGGATAGCTAAGCGCCACTGAGGAAGGTTAGTACGAAACACTCGTAGACTATAGGGCTATTGAGCTCTGCATAAGAAGATACACAACCTTCCTTTAAAGTGGTGTGCTCCTTTTTTCTTTTTTGGTGCTCTATTGTGTTTTTGAACTGACGGGTGAAGCTGGGTGTAGTAGAAGAGAGTCTGAGACCGAACTCCTCACACTCCAAGGGGAAAGATATAAGGAAGACGTTAAGAACAAAGAGTGTGAAAAGGAGGACCAACGAGGTTTAAACCAAACAGATAAGTAAAGACTCATAGTGTACTCACTTCAACAAAGGAAATAACATAATAAGGTCCACTATATCATGTCTCTCGATGTTGATGCCATTCTTGAAAAGCTTTTAGAGGTGCGCTTGTCGAAGCCCGGAAAACAGGTAAATCTAGCCGAAAATGATGTGAAGAGTTTGGTCATGAAAAGCCGAGAGATTCTTCTTGCGCAACCAGCACTTCTAGAACTTGAGGCACCCATTAAGATCTGTGGAGACATTCATGGACAGTACTATGATCTTATTCGGCTTTTTGATAACGGTGGCTTCCCCCCAAGCGCGAACTACTTGTTCCTCGGTGACTATGTAGATCGTGGAAAGCAGGGACTGGAGACGATTTGCCTCGTTCTGGCTTTTAAAATAAAGTTTCCAGAAAACTTTTTTATTCTTCGTGGTAATCACGAATGCGCCAGCATTAACCGCATATACGGTTTTTTTGATGAATGCAAACGACGTTATAATATTCGTTTATGGAAAGTGTTTACGGATACTTTTAACTGTTTGCCTGTTGCCTGCATTATTGACGACAAAATATTCTGCTGTCACGGAGGCCTTTCGCCGGAGCTGCAGACAATGGAACAAATCAAAAAGATCGCGCGCCCGTGCGACGTGGCGGACACTGGTCTCATATGTGATCTGCTGTGGTCGGACCCCGAGGAGGAGCTCTCCGGCTGGGGCGAGAACGACCGCGGCGTGTCTTTTACGTTCGGCCAAGATATCGTAGAGAAGTTTCTGCGGAAGCATGAGTTTGACCTCATCATTCGTGCACATCAAGTAGTGGAAGATGGCTATCAGTTTTTTGCAAAGCGTCAGCTTATTACTATCTTCTCTGCCCCGAACTACTGTAATGAATTTGACAACAGTGGTGCGGTTATGTCTGTAGACGGAGATCTTCTCTGTTCTTTCCAAATTCTTAAACCTGCAGTGAAAAAACCGAAGTTCTATCAATAAGAAAGTGAAGTGGAAGGAAGGAAGGAAGGAAGGAATGAAAAGTAAAGAAGATGAAGAAAAAAAAAAAAAACGACAAAAAACAATGAAATAGCAAAAGAACGTTTTTTTTTTTTAAAAAAAAAAAGAGCAGATCAGAAAGTGTATGACTGAAGAAAAAAAAAAAAAGTTGCGAATGAACCCCGCTGAAATTGTGTCTTGTGCGTAAACGTACCTTAGCAAAAGAAAAGAAAACACACACGCACACACACAAACAGACATAACAAGATTTGAGGATGAGCAATTGAAGAAAGAGTTAAAAAAAAAAAAAAACAGCAACAATAAGAACACCAACAAGAAAACAAAGGTAAGCTCTGCAATGCGATCGGGTAAAAGTGTGGAACTACATAAAGTATATATATATATATATATATATATATATTTCTCTGTATATATGTTACGTGCTGCTTGAAGTGCGTGCTCATTGGAAATGATTATACATAGAGATATGCTCCATCAGACGTTTTTTTTTTTTTGTTGTTCTTTCAGATATAAAAGAAATGTTTATGTGTGTGTGATATTTTTTTTTTTGCTATAGGAAAGCGCGTGAAGACACAAAAAGAAGAAGTGGAAGAAGAAGAAGTAGAGGATATGGAGGAAGGCGAACATAACACTAAAAAGGAGTCGAACCAATTGGAAAGCATTCCCCAAAAGAAAAAAAAAAAAAAAAAACTGAAGAGGAAGAAGAAGAAGAAGAAAAAATAAAAAAAAAAGTCTTTAAGCCAATGTTTTTACCATCTGTGTGAGTCGTGATACTTTGGAATAAATGTGGCGAAGCAAAGAGAAGAAAAAAAAGAGAGAAGGTGCGGGAAAAGAGAGTAATCATATGTGTTGGAGTATGTTTAAAAAGAAAGGAAAAAAAAAAAAGAAAAGGAAAAATTGTACAAGAGCCACAAAGTTTTCAGTTCTCGGGGACTGTCTTCTTCGAAGGTGAGTGTGTTGTGTGTTGCGATACGGATACTTGTGAGTCCGCAGACTCTGTCAGTCTCAATCAAACAAACAAACAAACAAAGAGGAGAGAATGAGGAATTTGTGTGCGGAGAACACAGATGTGTATAAGCGCTTCCTGCTCTGAACAACATAGGATGTTCGTTGCTTTTTTGTTTTTTTTTCTTTGACATGCGTTGGGTTTCGCACTTTGCGGCAGGAGAAAACGGAAGAATAAATAATAATAAAAACAAAAAGAAAGGAAAAAGAAAAGTTAAAAAAAAAAAAAACAGAACAGACCTATGCCTACGAAGAGGGGAAAGTATGTTATCTCTTATGAGCCTTTTGCTTTTTTTTTTTTTTAATGCTCTTTACACTTTGGTGGTACATCTCTTTATTCCTTCTTCTGAGAGCTGACTTTTGCAGTAAGTGTCACACTTACTTTTTTAAAGTTCCGCTTTCCCCTCCGGTCGTTAGACATAAAATCCGTTTTTTTTTTTTTTGTATCCCCTCTTCTCCACTTCGCTGCAACGCTTCTTCTTTTATCAGAAGTGGGATCCCCAGCGCTCAGATGTGTTCAAGACTTTTTCTTATACACATGTCATTAGAGATGAAATAGTAAAAGCAAATGCGGTTCTATGCTTGTTGCCACTTTATCAGAATTCACTGTTTTGCATTTGCACATTAGAGGTGTAAATATCTTTGCATCTTTTTTTTTTTTTTTATTTGCATAATTTTTATACATTTTTTTTTTTTTAATTTCATTTTATCTTTCTTTGCACTATCTGTATGTATCTATGTTCTTTTGGCACTGGGTGAAAGCAGGGTAAGAGATCCTGTGCCACATGAGTGTTGACGACACGGAGTATCGTGAGGCGGCAAATGCGACGGAGGCTTTTTTGGACTGTGCTCGATACAATGATTCTGGAGATGCAAAGACACTTTTCGCATTCCTCGCCTCAACGCCTTCGCTTATTGATGCACGTGACGAACAAGGCCGTACGGCAGTACACATGGCAGCGGCGAATGGACACATTGACGTTTTAGAAATGCTCATGGAGTTTGCTCCAGAGCCCGATGTGCCGAACTTTGAGGGCAACACGGCGCTTCACTTCGCCGCGATGAATGGACAACTTATGGCCGCGCGCGCTTTGCTCGGAAGGGGTTGGCGGGCGTCGGCAAAGAATGTCGACGGTAAGACGCCCATTCAGCTCATCTACAACAAGGGCTTTCACGAGATGGAGACGTTGCTGCTCGAGCAGGACGACTCGCTGGAGTGCCTCGACGCTCCGCCCACAGAGCCCGAAACAAGGAGTACGCAGAGCCCATCCGCAGCTCCCGCCCCTGCCGGGAACGAAGTGGCGGAAAGGAACGAAGTGGCGGAAAGGAACGAAGTGGGGGAAAGGAACGAAGTGGGGGAAAGGAACGAAGTGGCGGAAAGGAACGAAGTGGCGGAAAGAAACAAAGTGGCGGAAAGGAACAAAGTGGCGGAAAGGAACAAAGTGGCGGAAAGGAACGCTGAGGCAGGGGCGCCTGGGGATAAGGATTCAGACTTCAGGCTAGGCTCCGCCGACGTGGATGGTGTGGAATAATCGGTTAAGTGAGTTGAGTGAGCGTTTGCGTTCGCCTTTCGGATTCGTCATGAGACGAGGTGTTCCGCTTTGCTCTTCCTTTTAAAAATTATATCTATTGTATTTAAGCTGTTGCAGCGAGTAGTTGTGGCAGATCACACTTGGGGTTTTCTTTTTTTTTTGGGGGGGAAAAAAAATCAATAAATACAAAAACGAAAACAACAAACACAATAAACGAATTCTCTTTTTTTAAAAATAATTTTTTTGTGTTTATTCGATAAAAGGATTTGATAGGGGCAGTTGCAATTGGCATTTTCAGAAAAAATTACGGTTTCTTAGTTTTTAAATGTCCAAGAATGCTGCGCGAGTGGATTCGGAGAGGTTTTTTCAGCGAATCTTTTCATTTTCAGAGTCTACATATGGCATGACACAGGCTCAACTAATGAAAATAGCGCGCTTTGAGAGTGGACCCCGTGGCCGCGAGCACTGCTGCTTTGCGACTCCGCATCTTTTTAGTGAACACGGTGTCGATGAAATTGATGCTGGTTGGTTTTACACACCCTCTGTCAAAGAATTACGAGAGGAGTTACAAGACGAGCTGCAGCGCTTTGAGAGTGAGCGCCCTGGGTACTTGGACTTGGTGCGGGTTAGATTCCATCAAACACACGGATTGGATATTTCACATGACATAGGTGACAGTGCTTCACTGCACCGCGACCAGCCAGGAGCGCTCTTTCAGGCCGCGAGCCAATTCAATCTCTTGGAGTTCCCGGACTCGAGCTGCGTCCCGGAGATGGGCGTCGGGCCCTATGTGTACGACGCGACACAGGGCCCGGCCTGCGCCGTTGCTTGTGCCGCGGCGACGGCATACCGCTGCTATCTCATCCCCTCGCGCTTTGTTCGAGAGGCGGGTGGAGACACGCGCGGCCAGTCGACGGATCACCAGGCGGACATGCTGCGAGACGTGACGCGCGCTATTACCGATGGGGCGCCCGGGGGAATTTCTAGACTGCCCTTTTCTGAATTTTACACCGTTCGCAATGGATACTTCTTTTCAACGAATCAGCAGATGGTGAAGCTCATAGAACGCATTGCGGAAGTCGGCAAATCGCGGGGTATGAGCCGCGATGATTTTTTAGCCGAGCTGAGCAGTTTGCTGCGCATTGGTGCCGTTGAGGACACTACAGTTACATCCCCACTGCATGTTCGTGGAAATAATTCCATCTTGACACACAAGGTCACACAGACTTTCAATAGTGCATTGAGTCTTAATGGGCAGTACCCGTCAGATTCACCATGGGCAATTTTTGCGAAAATGGTGCTAGTCGGATCATACGAGGCCACGCTACTATGTGGCGCGCTCCACACGCTCAAGTACATGCGCAAAAATCCACCCAATGGACCTCTTCCGCCTGCGTTGCCCCCTATTTATTTAACAAAAGTCGGCGGTGGGGTATTTTTAAATGATGCTTCCTGGATTCGTCACGCCATTCACACGGCGTGTAGATCCGTAGAAAAGTATAAGGTGCCAATGAATGTGCGACTAGTCCACTTTAGAAATATCGAAGAATCATATATGTGCTGAGCAGTTTATAGTGAACTGAAGTTGTGAGCTTGTGTGCGTGTACAATTGAATGCGACTGTATGTGCGTATTTCTCTCACTCTGTGTGTGTGTGTCTATGCATGTATGTATTTATTTCTAATGGAGTTTTTACGCTTAGCAATTCCTTAGTAAAATGCTGAGCTTCATTTTTATTTTTATTATTATTGTTATTTTAAGAGGTGTTTGTGTGTTTTGGTTTTCTTTTTATTTTTTTTTTATTTGCCCCAATTTACGGTTGCTTTTGCGCTTTATGCGCTCTAAGCACTATGTGCCCTGTGATTGCTGCTCTCCTTGATGTATATTGTCCACAGGAAGATTGATGGAACCGCGGCGCTGGAGGCCAAAGTTCTTTAATCCATTCACCGAACGACGGAAAATTACTGCACATATCCCAGTTTATCGGGGCTTTTTCCGCGTTCTGCCATTACATCGATGGAGCCTTAAAAATATTCAGGCCGTGCTGGGGTACGCCGCCCTTCACCCATCGCTTTTTGGATTCCCTGACCAACCGACATGCATCGTAAACACGGCGTACTTTCTTCCCTCGCACCGGAGTCGTACCCGCGGCTTATGGGTATTTGGTACAGGACGTGGGTGTAAGAGTCTTATCATTCCTGCCTCGTGTAATGGGGAACTTTTTGACGCTCTCGACACAAAGCTGATGGAGCCGCTATTTAGGTGGAACCCCGGGGTGGAGTATATTTATCTCTCGCGGTTCTGTCAGCCAATGGCCCCTTATCTGGTGCCTTATTTGCAACGTTGTAGTAGTCTTCGCAAGATTACTCTAGAGGGGTGGGACGACGCAACAGCGATACACCGGGTTCTCATGGCGTGCAAGCACGTGGATGTTATGGATGCTTACTCACTTGATGACCCACCGCGAGACTGGAAAAATGAACTTTCTGTGCAAGCACTTAACACACTTATTGAGATGCATCCAAAACTTATGAGTATACAAGCGACTCGTGTGTATTTGGCGGACTGGTACGAGGTGACGCAGTTCTCTCGCTGCAAGCATAATATTGCACTTGTTCCTTTTGTGTGCGACTTTGTGTTATTACACTACGCTGTATTTTTACTACTCTTGTGTATTCCCTCGTATTTTGTTTTTTGCTTTGTGTGGTGGATGCTGGAGGATTACTGTGAATCAGCATATCGGAATTTTTGGTCAACCATAGCGTTTGTAGCAATGTTTGGGATGCTCACAGCAATAGATTTCACAGGTTGGAAGACACGGGGACGCGGCTGGGTACACATGCAAAAGTACGTCATACTGGCAAGGCGTCGCATGGAAATTATGGCGGGTTCTCATCAAAAGGCACTCGTATCGCTTTAGACTTTAAGGAATGATGAAACTTCTCCTATTTTATAACTATACCTTTGAGATTAAAGGAGAGAAAAATTATAATGTACTCTACACACAAACAAATACAAAACACAAATTAGCTAATATGTTAGATGATCCTTTTTGTGTGTTTTTTTTTTTATGTGAATTTTATTTTCATTGCTAAACTGAGAAAAGGTACTGTTGAAAGATGACTTCTAACACAGTTATCGATACCGGTCACGCTGCCCCTGTCACCGATGCAACTGTGGATTCAACCGGCAAACGAATGGCCTCTTGTAGTGAGGACGGTACTGTTCGTATTTTTGATGCGGATGAACATAAGCCAGATGCATGGACTGAGCTTGCAGTGCTCAAGGCACACACGGGGAGTGTTCTCTGCGTTGCATGGGCCCCATCGGCGCATTACTCCTCCGCTCTGTTATCTTGCGGGGAAGACAATCAGATCATTCTTTGGAGTGATTTAGGTCAGTCCGATAAATGGATCAAGGTGTACTCGACGGCTTTATCATCAGCGCCTTGGTGTGCCGCGTGGGCGCCACCGGAGTACGGGAAAATGTTCGCTGTTGGTTGTGCAAATGGTTCGGTGATAATGTTTTTGGGCCACGACCAGCAGTGGACTCAAAGAGAGTTTGGCCATCACCCCAATGGCTGCTGCTCGCTCTCGTGGGCCCCGTCCCTCCCACCAGGAGCGCTGCTGACGCTTCCACTGGAGAGCGAAGTGCAGCCCGGGGGCATGACCGGCCTTCCAATCGCACCTCCCCGACTCGTCACCTGCGGGAGCGAGAGGTTTGTAACGGTTTGGCAGCTCTTTGGCGATCCCATGAATGGCGAGTGGAAGCCGCGGAAACTTTCCGCCGATGTGGATGCCTCGTGGCGCGAGGTGGCGTGGGCTCCAGGAACTGGGATGCCCTTTACGTACTTTGCGGCGGGATCAGACGAGGGTTTTGTTGTCGTGTGGTCACAGGATGGCCCGCCAAGTGACGAGTGGAACAGTATGGTGCTGGTACAGCAAGAGGACAGTGTGACAAAGCTCTCTTGGTCGCTTGTGGGAACATTGCTTTTGATCTCGTGTGCTAACGGCACTGTGAGCATGTGGAAGGAATCGGCATCACAGGTGTGGGAGCTAGCGTGTGAAATAGACGGAGCTAAGCAGTAGCGTCGGCGAAAGCAGTTGCTGAAGGGGGTAAGAAAAAGAAAAAAAACCTGTTTTCTACTGTCCCGTCACTAGCGTCACATTCCCTTTGATTAGTTTAATCTCATAGAATGTGAAAAATTACCTGTGCACAATCTTTACTACTTTTTTCTCTTGGCTTTTTGGTTATAAATATGTCTACATACACACATCTTTATTTTTTAAGGACTTAAGTTAAACTTTTGCAATTTTTTTTTTTATAAAGTGTTAATAGGACTAGAGTTTACGTAGTGGGTTGCTAAAAATCTTTTAGGATGGGCATCATCATTGGCACTCTGGTGTTTTTCCTTATTGGATGCCTGGGAGCCCTTAGCGCCCCGTTGTGGGCAAAGAGTCAAGTGGAACTCGTTCGTATTCTCTTTTTTACTGCAGCTTTTTGCTGTTGGCTTTCTTGGATACTTATATACATGGCTCAAATGAATCCACTCCTTCTCCCGACGCGTAATATCAAGAAAGAGTGAGCACAACCGTGTGCAATATCGAGGGAAACGGTGGAAAGCACAACCACCGCGGGAATGTAGTGCGGATTTTGCTGTTTAAGCACTGCAAGAGGAACTTCGTGCGCAGTAGATCAACTTAGAAAGTAATATGTCATGATAAGAAAATCTTGTGTATATGCGCAAAGCAGTTTTTTTTTTTTGTTGTTGTTGTTGTTTGTTTGCATTCCATTAGCAGTAGCGTGCTCATTCCGATCTACATGAGAAGTGAAGGAAAGAGGAGTATGTGAGGTGGTGAAAGAATCTCTTTGAGAGAAGGGGATTTCTTTCTTGGTAACTGATTGACACTGGTTGCAAACTCTTATTTTTTTTTTTTCTCTTTCTTAAAATATAAATATAGTCAAAAATACTGTAGTTAATTCATTACATATCAGTTTATTTTTATTATTATTCTTATTCTTTTTTTTTTTTATTTGTTAACTGCGTCAACATTTAACGAAGCTTCATCATACTGCATCACCTGAAACCCTTATCAAAATAAAATACATATATTTATATATAAGGGAAAACGATAATCTGAGGACTTTTCGGGAATGAATATCTTTCGTCTTTTTGGCGACATGCTGCATCTCGCTGCAATTTTCATCCTGCTGGGGAAGATGCTGCGCCAGCGCTCAGCAGCAGGGCTTTCACTCAAGACACAGTTTCTTTTTGCATTGGTCTTTACAACACGTTATTTGGATATTTTTACATCATTCATTTCTGTGTACAACACTTTAATGAAGTTGTTTTTCCTCGGAACCTCGTGGCATATTTGTTATTTGATGCGTAACAAAAGCCCATGGAAGGCCACTTACGATCACGAAAATGATACATTCCGCATTCGTTACCTTCTTATTCCATGTGCAGTTCTCGCGCTTCTTGTGCATAGCACACCGCACGATGGATGGCTGATGGAGGTATTGTGGACATTTTCGCAGTATCTTGAGTCTGTAGCGATTCTACCACAAATATTTTTATTAGAGTACACGGAACGGTATGAGGCGCTCACTTCACACTATTTGGCTGCCATGGGCGCGTATCGTTTCTTTTATCTACTTCACTGGATCTACCGTTACGCTATGTACGGTCGTGTGAACTACATATCCGTAGGCGCAGGTTTGTTACAGACGGTGCTCTATGTGGACTTCTTTTACCATTATTTAACTCAGGTTGTGCGTCGTGCAAAGCAGAGATATGATTTGGCGCGGTGAAAATGAGGCGAATTCCTGCAATTTTATAAAAAGAAAGTTTTATGAGAGGATAAAGGTGATATGGAAAGGCGAAGAGGAGGGCCAAAAAAAAAAAATTCAAAAGGGTTTGAAACACGGTAATGCGTGGGGAGGGGGGAAGGGGGTACGGGTAGGGATAGTGAGTGAGCAATGTCGAAGATATATATATATATATATATATATATAACTTTGTTTTTCAGAATAGAAAGGGAACATACCGCGGTGTCTCTCAAATGCAGTAGTCGTGAACTGCAGGGAGAACCGATGACGTCAGAAAGATATGATACAACTAAGAGCAGTTACGTTTGCAATACCTCAGAGCTTTGGTATCGTAGAAAATTCATTTTTAGCGGCGACACTCCCGCGCCCTCTGTGCGTTCCGTTCCTGTGTAAAAAAAAGGCGAAAAGCATGTGAAGAAAATGAGAAGAATGGCAGTCTTCCGAGATTTCTGTGGTGCTTTGGAGAATGTGCTCATGTTGTCACATGTGTTACTTGCACTAAGTTGGTTTCATTGTCTTTTTTTCTTTTCGCTTTCTTTTTATCTTTCCCTTTCTCTCTCCCTCCCATATATCAACAGTCTAATCATATTATCTCGTGTTCTTAGTAAACTGTACCCACCAAAATAATAGAGATTTTTTTTTTTTTTGCCATTGTGTTTCGTGAAAGCGATTTGGACACGTTTAATCCGCAAATTTTGTATTTTGTGATGCTTTTTTTATATATATTTTATTTTTTTTTCTCCACTTTTTTCGTTCTTTTGTTTTGCGGTGGTGGGCCTTGTTATTTTTTTTTGGATATTGTTATTTCTAATGATATTTTCTCCCACAAAGCTGTGTTTGCATTCAGAGAGTGAGACTCTCCCATAGAGTGGGCGCCAGAATATATCGAGTGTTGCTCAGAAAGCATTGTGGCTTATATGAACAACTATCAAATTTATGATGAGATTGGAAAGGGGCGTTATAGCAGCGTCTATAAAGGGCGAAGGAAAAAGACAATAAACTATTATGCCATCTCGTCTATTGACAAGTCTCAGCGCCAGCGTGTTTTGGCAAATGTAAAATTCCTTCGCTCTGCAAGCCATCCACGTGTTATCAAGTTTCACAACTGGTACGAGACGAATAATCACCTTTGGGTCATAACAGAGCTTTGCGGCGGTGGGAACCTGCGTCAAGTGTTAGACCTCGACAGCCGGCTCTCAGAGGTAGCTGTGCGTATGTACTCTGGTGATGTTGCTGAGGGTCTGATCCACATCCACTCCCGGGGTGTGGTTTGTGGAGATGTGAAACCGTCAAGCATTCTGATGGACTCGACAATGACGATGCGTTTCTATGATTTTGGTCTTTCTAAAGATTTTGCATCGGTTAAAAGTGAGGTAAAAGTGGGTACACCCCTTTATATGGCACCAGAACTTTTCACACGGGAGGGTGTTGGATCTATGGCATCGGATATTTGGTCTTTTGGTATCCTTCTGTACGAGATGAGCACTGGTAAGCCGCCGTTTGAAGGCGATGATCTTAGTTCCTTGGTAACAAACATAATGTCTGAGCCCTATCATCGAAATTTGCAATTATCCGATAGTTTGAACGATGTATTGGAGAGTATTTTAGTAAAAAATCCCCTGCACCGGGCGACATGGGAAGATGTAGTGCAAAGTGACTTTTGGCAAGGCCGACTGCAGCTTCCCGCGACTCCGTTTTCAACGCAACCAGCCTTTGAGGAATATAAGAAACACCTTGCGGCGGCGGAATGGCCCTCGCGCCCTGCGGAAGTCCAGCGAATCGTCGAGTGGGCGATCGCAAACGCAAAACGCAACTTCATCGCCACACAAATGAACTCTGAGAATGAACCACCGAGCGGTCCGGCGCCAACGGACGAATTGGATTTTTCGGACCGCAGCGCGTCTCCCGTTTTGGACGCGAGCGCTGCAGACGCGTCTGCCGAGAGGCCCAGCGGGAGGCGGGGTTCGGCAAGCTCTAATAGCCGCGGCGGGGACTCGGCACATTCGCAGTTTCACCATCGGCGAGAGCGGACACGCCATGAGGAGGGAGCGCTGACGCCGAAACCGGGAATGCCGGGGAATCCTTCGAGTTCAACGCCAAGGATTGAGGGGAAGTTGAGCAATTTGCGTTTAGATGAAATAGTTCCGCACAGTACGGACTCGCACATTCGACCCCTTGTGATGAACAATCGCATCGAAAGATTTGTTGAACAGAAGTATGACGCCGAGTCGTTAGGGTTTGACCCACCTACTAAAGGTCAAATTAAAGCATTCAGCGAGGAGAGGCAAACCCAGTTTATTACGATGATTTATCGTATACTTTCATCTGCTTCTTCAGGATTTGAATCTAAACTCAATGTAATGTGTTATTTGGAGACTGTTTGTGCCGATGCTTCTATTGCTAATTTTATTGTAAACAGTTCAATCATGACACTGTGCCTGAGGATGGTTACACAGCGACAGGCTCCCTCCAACTACCGTGCGACTGCAGCCTCCATCATGGGTATCCTTGTTCGTCATGCTACTTTTATTCACCCAGATCTTGCAAAGGCGAACATTATCGCCACTATTATAAAAAACTATGATGGAGAGGATAGTTCACGTGTAAAGCGGAAAATTGTAGCATGTCTTGGAGAATTTCTCATTTATATTGCCGTACAACAGGAAACTGAACGTGCCGCATGGGGTATTGAGAAAGGCCCTCTGTTCTCTGTATATCAACTTATCATGGCTGACCCGGACGATGTTGTGCGACATTATGGTGTGCGTGCCTTGGAAAATTTAGCAACGATTAAAGACAAGAGCTTCGCTACGGAAATTTTTGCGAATCCTGACACAGTGCGGTCGTTGTTGGCTGTGTATGCTCTTCCACCAGCTCCAATGCGTGGTGAACACATGCGCACGAGTGCACTGACCGCAGCTCTCAAACTAGTAATGATAAAAGAGAAACTTATGCCGATTGTTACTGAGTCTTTGCAATTGCGTCTTACATCATATGGCAAAATATTGAATGCTGCACTTTCACCGAAGGCTGCACAATCTTTACTGACATTTATTAATATGTTAATTATTAAATGTTTAGTATCGGTAAATAACCCCATTGTTACACAATGGGCGGTAGATGGAAATGTCTTTTCATCTTCCCAACTTTCAGCTGATGAGGCAAGAAATATGTTAATGGCTCTCAGTAGTGCTTCTGAAGATATCATAAATGGATTTCTTGAGGGCAGAGATAATGCAACACTGGGGATAAGAGGTAAATCACTACTGTTTTTGCTGCTATTAGGCTGTGCAGATGAAATGCTTCTTGCGCGACTCTGCACAAACCGCCTTGTTACACACGTGGACGATCTATTCTGCGATAAGGAAACGTATGTGCAACGCTGTGCCGCAGCCTTTGCATGTTACCTCGGAGTTTTTATTGAGTCCCAACTTGCGGAGGTCTCGCGTCGTGCCACGTCGGTATCGTTAGAGGCGGTGCATCATATCATGAGTGCCCCGAACATTATGGCTGTGATTCCTTTCAACGATGCAATCTTTGCCAATCTTGGTGTATGTGTTGAGAAGGCACTCTCGTCCCCGCGCCACGCCTCCCGCGAGGACGAGTTCAACCAACTCGCAGAGCTCCTTGCGCAGAGCCCCGAGCGGACGCTGCGCCACCGCCGTGTCATAGCGACCGCACTGCTCCCGCCCTATCTGCTGATGCTCCGCGCGGCGGGCGCTGAGCGGCGCTTCACCGCACTGCGCACTCTCAGCGCCTTCGTCGCCCCGCTGGACCGCCCCGCCCCCGCCCCCGCCCCCGCCCCCGCCCCCGCCGGCGGCGGTTCGGCCGCGGGGGGACAGGAGTTGGGCCGCGCGGTGGAGGCCGTCGCCGCCGCGCTCCCGGCGCTGCTGCGGGAGGAGGAGCCGGTGCCCGTGCACGCCGTGCGGCTTCTCACCGCGTGCGGCGAGCGCTGTCCAGAGGTTTTTACAGAAGCGATAAAGGTGCCGCTTGCTGGTGAAATCGTTGCGTATATGATGCGTTCGCGGCAAGCTGATATGTCGGCGCCGCTGCAATTGCTGTTGCTTGCGCTGCGGACGCGTCGCACGGCAGAACTCATGGAGTTCCTTGTCGCGCAGGACTTTTGCTCCACGGTGCTGCTCAAGACGCTTACAATGGCTGCTGGAAAGGAAGTGCATCATTTGCTGGAGACGTGCTGCGAACTTGCGGCATTTTTTCTGCGATACGCTGTGGAGAATACATCCTCGCATGCGGCGCAGCAGTGTGTGCAGCTGTTGCCCCAGGGTGGACTCTGTTCGTTATGGCTGCCGCTTTGCGCTTCTTCGACGATGCGCAACGTTGCGGAGAACGCGTCTGCTTGCGTTAACGGTTTTGTGCGTATTTCCTCTGCGGCGCAAGAGGAATTACTCTCTGGCGAAGGGATCAAGCGCGTGGAAGAGGTCCTTGCCCAGACACGTGAGAATCCCACTGCGTCCAGTCATGTGATCCGGGCAGTGGGGTATGCGTGTGAGCGCGCCCGCAAGCGGGATGTGCTGAATATACCGCAGTCGTTACCCGGTGCTCTTCAAGCAATCACCTGTGAGGCGAACTACAGTAAAGAGATCGCAGCGGAAGCTGCGGCAACTGCCGAACTGATCCGGAGAGGACGGACGGAGGCGTAGTGTAACAGTGGGGAGAAAAGAACAACAGGGAAATAACACGCAAAAGTCACTCAAGTAAAAAAAAAAAAGCGAAAAAAAACGGGGAAAGGAAGTAACTGTAATGCTGAGAACTGGAAGATTGCTTGAAGAAATAGAACGAATGACAAAGAAAGGAGAAGAAATCATGTTTTGACTTTCCTTTCCTTATTTGAATATTTCAATCTAAATAGATGTATTGCTTCTTATATATATATATATATATATATATATATATATATATACATATATCATTGGGACTGTACTGCTTGTTGTATAAGAAAAAAAAAGTACTGTGAATGACAAGCCCTGGCCTTCTTGAATTATCTCATTTTGTTGCGATGGAAGTTGCAATTCCCTTGCTGAAATTATCATATACTTTTTTTTTTTTACATTTGTCTCTTTTACTTCTCTGTGCGTATCTCTGCTTCTACATATATATATATATATATATATATATGTGTGTGTGTATTTATTTCAGCGCATGCTTGTCTTTGGTATCGATTTATACAATTTTTTTTTTTTAAAGAAAAGTTGCGTTATAAGTTTTATTTATCTGCTTCCGTTATCCCTTAATCTGTCAATTTTTTTTTTTTTGGGTATTTTCACTCATATCTTGTTTTTTTTTTCTTACCATTACTCTACCGCACCTCCTACCCCCCTTTTTTTTTTGTTTCGGTGTTGTACGCTGGTGACTGGTGATTTGGCTTTGAAGCGCATTGAGTGTGGATTAAAATGCTTCGCCATCATCTGCGGCCGGACCCAAAGGAACCCAATGTTGGCCTCTTTGACAGCTCGCAGCAGCCCGTTTCCCTGTCGCGCACGCAGGATCAGACGCCCGCCGTCGGCATGGACCTCACCGCGACACAGGGCAGCGACACAATGTACCGCAGCATGAGTTCGAAGAGGCTTGCGCGTGTCGGGACGAGCGCGACATACAAGGAGACGAGTTTGCTCTTTGTAGATGCCCATCAGGCGGCATTTGAGCCAAAGGTGCAAGTTCCGTTTGAGTACCAACGCGGCCGTGTCCCGCGAAAGATTGAGATTGAACGCCGGCGCCGACAGTACGAGTCGTATGATGTTCAGCACCTTGTGGAGGTGGCTGGCCTGACGCTGCAGCAGCTCGCGAACCGAAGCACGCAAGAGCTTCCTCTTCAAGTCTTTGACGACACCTCATACGACTGCCGTAACCCTGCGGAGTGGATGGAGATTGCAAATCGCGCTGAGAATGCTAAGAGTCGTTTTCTTCCTGCTGAGGGCATTTACGAGTACCTCTCTGGAGATTTCTGCATGCGTCCTTGCCGTGTCGTTGCATGGGACACCGTGCATAACGAACTTTCAGTTATCTGGGGTGCAACCTCAGTCTCTGTTCAGCAGCCCACCACTGTTCCACGCATTTTTGTGCATCTTCTCGCGGAGGATCCACTTGTGTATGTCCAGCGCCTCGTCAATGCCCAGCAACAGCGAGCGAAGGCGATGGCGTGGATTCGGTACCGCCTCTGCTGCGATGCGATGCCAACAGAGGGTATAGACGGACTCGACAGTGGATTGGCGGAGCGTCTGCGTGATCTTGGCACTGGTATCCCGCAATTAAGTAAAAAAGATTTTGAAGATGTGGATGTACGCGCGGAGCGACTTATTGCAGAGATGACACTTGAATGGAAGCGTAGTCACAACCGTATTCTTTTACAAGATCGCATGCAGCGCGATGAGGTGATGATGCGCATGGTAGCCAGCGCATCACAGATGAATCTCCAAGAGCTTGTACGTGGACCAAATGTTGAAATTCAACGCACGGAAAACGGCAATAGGAATACAGTGATCTCTCTCGGTAACTTCGACATGGAAGAGCGCGAGAAAGCCTTTACTTTTTCTACGTATTTCACGCAGCCAGAGGTTGTCACAGCGCTGACGGGCGTACGGAGTGAATGTATAAAAGTGTTGGAGGGCAGTTTCTTTAATCTCCCAAAAGCCCGCCAGATGCAGCTTGGTGAGTTCCAAAAGATGCAACAAGATCACATGACCAGCGTTGCGAAATACCTTAAAGGTGAGTGGATGCAAAATATTTGCGATGTGATTCATCGTAGTTTTGCTTCCGCTGGAAAAGGCTGGCTGAACGTGAAGGAAACTAAGCAAGATATTTACGAGATGTCTAAATTGAAAAAGTTCTTCACCACTGTGAAGTTCATGATGGAAGACACCCTTTTTGATCTTGTGTACACCTCGCTTCGCAACTTTACTGTGTTTTTTGAGGAAGTCTCAGAGTTCACCGTGAATGTGGTGGACATGAATAACGTCGAGAATAAATGGCCCGGCAGCGAAGCCGATGATTGTGTAGAGAAGCAGCCACTTTTCAAGATAGGCCTTTCCGAACAGGATGGCTCTTTTACTTATTCAATTTCTTTTGAGGACATTGAGGCTACTATTGTGAACTTATTCAACCATGCTATTTGCTGCACGGACGCTATTCCCCAAGTGGAGAAGTATGTTATGGCACAATATTTTTGGTGGCGTGATGGTGAGGGACCATTTCTTGACTCCGTTAAACAAGAAGAGGAACAAGTTGTGCTTCTCCGACAGCGCGTACGTAATGCGCTTCAAGATTCGATGCAACCATTGCGTGATTATCTACAGACCTATGATGAACTCCTACCATTGGTTCGACTGGATCGCAAAGAGTTCATCGCGGAGTACGCGGAGGAGGAACACACTACAGATGAAATGAAGGAGGAGATTCGTAAGCATCTTAAAGCCAAGAAAGCAGTTGCGCAAAAATTGCCTGCTTACATTACTGTGGGTAATTATGTAGTCGATTGCCAGTCGTTCGGGTACATCATGGCAAACAAGGAACAAGACCTTGCGAAGCTCGTCATGAATCTTATTTGTAAGATGGCCAAGAACAAATCAACAAGCGTTCGTGAAGAATTTACAAAAATTGTGCGCACAATCGAAAAACAGCCTCAAAATCCTGAAAAATTATATGAACTTAAAGCTTTTATTGCGAACACACCAGAGCGCGTCACTGAGTTGATGGAAAGCATTGAGGAGATGCGACAGTATTACACTATTCTTGATAGCTTTCATTTTGAACTTTCAGATGATGAATCCCGACAGAAGTGGGAGGCTTTTGGCTGGCCGCGTCAACTCACATTACGTATACAAGATATCAACAAACAATTAGAACGTGTTCAAGAGGAATTGCACGCACGCCTTCAAAAAGAAGGTGAAGAATTTAGCAAGAAAGTGGATGCTTTGCAACGTGTGGTGGCAACTTTTTCGAAGTACACGGATTCTATGGAGGCAGAAAAGGTTGCAGCAGAGGTCAAGACGCACAGCATTGAAATTAAAAGATGTATTGAGGATGCTCGTTCCATTAACAACGACCAGCGCCTTTTTGGTGACAAACTCACAGACTACCGAAATGTGTTTGAATTGGAGAAGGAATTCAAACCATACAGTGATTTGTGGTTGACAACATACCAATGGCAGGAATGTGACCGCCGCTGGCACACGGATCCATTTGATTCACTTGATCCCGATGAAATTGAAACAGTGGTGGCGAACGCTTTTAAGACAATGACGCAGCTTTCCAAGACATTTAAAGATAAAAATGCAACGCTAAAGATTGTTGAGGAAATTCGCGGGAAAGTGGAGGTATTCAAGCCGTGGGTCCCAGTTGTGACATCGCTTCGACAACCGGGCATGAAAGAACGTCATTGGAAAGGTCTATCGGAGAAACTGAATATGAACCTTGTGCCAGGCGAGACAATTTTGTTGATTGATGACATTGAACCGTTACTGGAGCATAAGGAGGTTATTGTCTCCCATTGTGAAGTTGCCGGAAAAGAGGCACAGATAGAGAGGTGCCTCAAGGATATGCGTGCAAAATGGGAAAGTCGTCAACTTATTATTGAACCTTACAAAGAATCGGGTACGTTTATCCTAAAGGACGCGTCTGAGGTTGTAGAGTTACTTGATGAGCACCTTAATCTGACTCAGCAACTCCAATTTTCACCTTTCAAGGCTTTTTACGAAGAGGCTATCACCGACTGGGAGCGTTCACTGAATCTCATTTCTGATATTCTTGAGCAGTGGCTTGAGTGCCAGCGTGCATGGAGGTATCTTGAGCCGATTTTCAATTCGGAGGATATAGCTATCCAGTTGCCACGTCTTTCAAAATTATTTGAACGTGTGGACAAAACGTGGCGCCGCGTCATGGGAACGGCCCACCATCAGCCAAATGTGCTAGAATTTTGCATTGGAACGAACAAGCTGCTTGAAAGTCTGCGTGAAGCTAATCGTGTCCTCGAAGAAGTACAACATGGCCTCAATGATTATCTCTCTGAAAAGCGACAGTTATTCCCACGCTTTTACTTTTTGTCTGATGAGGAACTTCTCGAAATCCTGTCGCAGTCAAAAGAAGTCCGGCGTATCGATGTGCACATCAGTAAACTTTTTGAATTTATCAGTCGTTTAGAGTGGTCGGAGCAAAGCGAAATCATTGGGTTTCATAGTGGTGAAGGCGAATACGTCCCTAGTGTGCAGCCTGTCATTCCAGAAGGTGATGTAGAGGTTTGGTTGCGTTCGGTAGAAGAAATGATGAAGGATGCCGTAGCAAATCAGTTAAAACTAGCTTTCAAAGACTACATCAATACACCGCGTGCCGAGTGGGTTCTTGCATGGGCCGCGCAGTGCGTTATTGCTGTATCTCAGATCTTCTGGACAAACAGATGCGAGGAATGCCTCACACACGAAGGGTGTGTTGATTCATGCTTTACAGTCTTGACTCATCAGCTTGATGAGCTTGTAGATGTGGTGCAGTCTCCGTTAAATTCACGGGAACGCATCAATATGGGTGCCCTAATTACTGTTGAAGTACATGCGAAGGACACTGTTGAGCAGATGGTGAAGAATGGTGTTAGCAACATCAATTCATTTGAGTGGATCAAACAGTTACGGTTTTATTTTGATCCTGAAGACGAGCAATGTCATATTAAGCAGGTGGATGCTCACTTTATTTACGGTAGTGAATACCTTGGCAATACTGGTCGCCTTGTCGTGACCCCGTTGACTGACCGTATTTACTTAACACTTACAGGGGCCCTTGCGCTTTGTCTTGGTGGTGCTCCAGCGGGTCCAGCTGGTACCGGTAAAACAGAGACAACAAAGGATCTTGCAAAAGCGCTTGCGAAGCAGTGTGTTGTTTTTAACTGTCAGGAGGGTATGACGTGTCTTTCAATGGCTAAATTCTTTAAAGGTCTTGCATGGACAGGAGCATGGGCATGCTTTGATGAGTTTAATCGTATAGATGTTGAAGTGCTCTCTGTCGTGGCTCAACAAGTTACGGATCTCCAACAGGCATGTTTGACAAAACTATATCGCATTGTTTTTGAGGAAAGCGAGTTGGTTGTGGATCCAACCCATGCTGTATTTATTACCATGAACCCGGGTTATGCAGGGCGTACTGAGTTGCCAGATAACTTGAAAGTTTTATTCCGTCCTGTTGCTTGTATGGTACCCGATTACGCCATGATTGGTGAGATTCGTCTTTTTTCGTATGGCTACAAGAAAGCTCGTGCCCTGGCACAGAAGATGGTTATGACTTTCAAGCTCAGCTCTGAGCAGCTGTCCTCGCAAGACCACTATGATTTTGGTATGCGTGCGGTGAATACCGTTATATCAGCCGCTGGACTAAACAAACGTGAGGACCCCAACGGTGAAGAAGACTTGCTCCTCCTTCGAGCATTACGGGATTCTAACGTACCGAAGTTTCTCAAGGAGGATATTCTGTTATTTGAGGGTATTATCAGTGATTTGTTTCCTGGTACAGAATTACCGTCGACAGATTACGGTTACATTGTCGAGGCACTGCAGCATGTTGTTGCAGCCGACCACTTACAACCTGTACCTGCTTTTATTGAGAAGTGTCTTCAACTGTACGATATCACATCACTGCGTCACGGTCTGATGCTTGTTGGACCTGCTGGGAGTGGGAAAACAATGGCTTACACTGCTCTTCAAAAGGCCTTGTCTGAATGCGCAATCTTGCAGAGTAAAGGCACGGACGTTGGACAGCGTGAGTTTATGAAAGTATACACGCACATTTGTAATCCAAAAGCTGTCACGATGGACCAACTATACGGTGCATACGATGAAAATGGTGAATGGAAGGATGGTATTCTTTGTGTTCTTTTTCGTCGTGCGGCAAAGTACGGTGAAGAAGGTAGCCAACCAGGTAAACATTGGGTGATGTTTGATGGTCCTGTAGACGCGCTTTGGATCGAGTCCATGAACACTGTGCTCGATGATAACAAGAAACTTTGTCTTGTCTCGGGTGAGATTATTCAAATGAGTCGTGACATGACTATGATGTTTGAGGTAGAAGATCTCGCTGTTGCCTCGCCGGCCACAGTATCACGTTGTGGTATGATTTACATGGAGCCGACAGCATGTGTTCCAACATACGCGCGCGTTGAAACTTGGAAGGAAACATTTCCCCATTTTCTAGAATCTCAGACAGATCACCTTGTAAACCTTGCCAAGGCGTACATTGACCCGCTCATTGAGTTTTTACGTGCAAACCTAAAAGAATATGTACCATCTTCGGAGGTTGGGCTTGTTCATTCTTTTTTCCGTGTCATGGAGGGTTACATTCACTCTTTTGATGGTCCAAAACCGCAACCTGGGCAACCTCCAATTAGTCCCGAGCGGGCGGAAATCCTTGAGAAGTGTATCACTCCACTCTTCTTCATGTCTATCATGTGGAGCATTGGTGCCTCATGTGATGGCAACGGACGCGGACAGTTCAGCGAAAAGGTACGTTCCCTGGCGGAGGAGCATGGCCACACAGAAAGTCTGCCCGAATCTGGGCTGATCTACGACTACTGCTTTCTTTACTACCCATCACCTGAAGATGAGGAAGAGAGTCGTTGGGTACATTGGAGAGAGCTCTGTGGTCGCTGTGAGATTGACCGAAGAACAAAGTATGAGGATATCATGGTGCCTACAATCGACAACACCAGGCAAAAGTACCTTCTGCGTCACTTGCTTCAGCAACGTGTAAACGTTGCGGCGGTGGGACCAACTGGTACGGGTAAAACAGTATGTGTCAGCGATATGGTACTCGGTGGCCTTCCAGAAACCTTTTTAGGACTCACATTTATGTTTTCTGCACAAACAAAGGCAGGTGTTCTGCAGGACTCACTCATGTCAAAGTTTGACAAGCGTCGCTCACATGTTTTTGGTGCACCCGTTGGGAAGCATTTCCTTGTTTTTATTGATGATTCGAACTTGCCTCAAAAGGAACAGTACGGTGCGCAACCCCCGTTGGAGTTACTACGTCAATTGCTTGGTCATGGTGGATTCTATTCACTAACAGGTGGTATCAAATGGAGTACTATCATTGATACATCACTCGTAATGGCTATGGGCCCACCTGGTGGGAGTCGTTCACAGATCTCAAATCGTCTTATGCGCTATTTTAACTTCGTTTCCTTCCCTGAGATGTCAGACCATTCTGTGCAGGCTATTCTGAATACGGTTGTTGATGCGGGTATGAAAAGGAGCGGGGTGGCAGAAGAGGTTATGGAAGTTGGAAAAGGCCTTGTAGGGGCTACCTTGAATGTTTTCAAAGCAAGCTGCAAGGCGTTTCTTCCAACACCATCACATGTCCATTACTCTTTTAACATGCGTGATGTAATGCGTGTCTTTCCGATGATATACGCCAATGACTCAAAGAGTCTACCTAATTCGGAGGTATTAGTTAAGCAGTGGATGCATGAGATGCAACGTGTCTTCTGCGATCGTCTTATCTGCGAAGAGGATCGGGAAAAATTTATTGGATTTCTTGACGAAGAACTCATAAAACTTGGGTATCAAGAAGGGTATCATTCCTTGGTAGGCGATGGAGCTCGACTTATCTTTGGTGACTATATGTCCCATGATCATGCGTACGAGCAGATTACGGACATGAAGGTTCTCAGTAACTTCTTTAATGAACAGTTGCAGGGCTATAATGATGCGAATGAAACTCAAATGAACCTTGTTCTCTTTCTTGATGCAATTGAACACGTTTCCCGCATTGCCCGTGTGCTACGAATACCAAATGGTCACTGTTTACTTTTGGGTATCGGTGGATCCGGAAGGAAATCACTAACTCGTCTTGCGTGTTACCTGATCGCGGATATGGAAGTCTTTACGATTGAGTTAACAAAAGGCTTTGGCATAAAGGAATGGCATGAGGCCCTCGCAAACCTTTTACTTGACTGTGGCAAGGACGACAAGAAACGCACTTTTTTGTTTTCCGACACGCAGATAGTTCTTCCAACTCTTATGGAGGATGTTGCTGCGCTCTTAGCATCGGGAGATGTGCCAAATATTTTTGAGGATCAAGATATTGAACTTATCAACTTGAAGTTTAAAGGTGTTTGCATGAGTGAAAATTTGCCCACAACAAAGGTTTCAGTCTATGCGCGGTTCACTAAAGAGGTGCGATCAAACCTGCATATTGTGCTTGCCTTTTCTCCTATTGGTGAGGCCTTCCGCACTCGCATGCGTATGTTCCCCTCCCTCATTACCTGTTGTACAATCGATTGGTTTGCTGAATGGCCTGCTGAAGCGCTTCTTTCTGTTTCCTCTGCGCAATTTGATGCATCGGACTTTCAAACCACGGATGAAGAAAAAGCACATCTTTCTGAGTGCTTCAAGTCAATCCATCTACTTTCAGCAGAAACTACAGAACGCTTTTTTATTGAGACCCGCCGTCGTTCTTACGTCACACCAACATCATATCTCTCTCTTCTGAACACTTTTGTTACGCTCGTTGAAAAGAAGCGATGCTTTCTACGAGGACAACGCGGTCGCTTGGAAAATGGTTTGGATAAGCTTCGTGATACAGAAGAGCGTGTGGTGCAACTCGAAGCGCAACTGAAAGCACAACAACCGGTCCTAGAGGCAAAGAAAGAAGAAATTCAGCGTATCATGGAGCGTCTCCGCGTCGATCGTAAAGATGCTGCGGAAAAAGAGGTTACCGCACGTCATGAGGAAATAGCAGCAACGGCGAAGGCTGAAGAGTGCGCGAAGATGCGTCGCGAGTGTGCTGATCGTCTTGCAGAGGCAGAGCCAGCGCTTCTGGAGGCTGTTAAAGTTCTCTCAAAGATCAAAGCAGCGGAGATTTCTGAACTTAACAAGTACCAGAACCCGCCCAAAGGTGTGCAGTATGTGATGGAGGCTGTGGCCCTGTTGCTCACTTTTGGCAATTGCCCCAAAGAATTTTACACTGGTCCACCAGGTGGTAAAAAGTCACCCGATTGGTGGCTTTGTGCCAAATCATACATGAAGAACGCGAATCACCTTCTTGATACACTGGTGCAACCAGTAAATAAAGGGGGCTTTGACCGTAACGCAATGGACATGCCACTCATTGAGAAAGTTCGTGTTTACTACGATAATGAGGAGTTTCTGCCGGAGAAGGTTAAGACAGTTTCAGTTCCCTGTATGGCTATGTGCCAATGGGTACGGGCTATGTACACGTGGTTCTTTGTGAATCGTGAGATCCAACCACTACGTGAGAAACTCTACGAAGCAGAGAATGAGTTACGTTGTGTGAACAAGGCACTTGCTGAAACACGAAAGAAACTTGATGCGGTTATTCAAGCTGTGGCTGCACTAGAAAAGGAGTATTCCGATGCTCTAGAGACACAGACAAAGTTGGAAAATGAAGTGGAGCAAACCAGCCAAAACTTAAATCGTGCCGCTCGTCTCATCGATGGACTAGGGGGCGAGAAGGTTCGTTGGATAGAACTCGTTGCCCAATATAAGGAGCTAGAGAAGTGTGTTGTGGGGGATATGATAATTGCTTCTGCATCCATTTCGTATTTCGGCCCTTTGACAAGTCCCTACCGCCATCATCTTCTCGATGAGTGGACTGCTGTCCTCCGTAAAGTCGAGCTTGTAACGAGCGAGCCGTGTGATCTGGTCTCAACAACGGGTGATGCAGTTCAAATTCAAGAGTGGCAACTCTGTGGCTTGCCGAAGGATCCTTTATCAATTGAGAATGCCATTATTATGACTAGCGCACGAACATGGCCATTACTGATTGATCCGCAAGGACAAGCAAACATATGGATTCGCAACCTCCATCGCAATGATAATCTCCAAGTTTGCAAGGCATCCGATGAAAAATTTATGAAAACTGTTGAGGGTGCCATTCGCCTTGGTCTGCCGTGTCTCTTGGAGAACGTTGGCGACACGTTTGAGCCGGCGCTGGAGCCTGTGCTTCTGCGTAATGTATTCCTGATTGGCAGTACACCACATATTCGTGTTGGGGACTCGGCTATTCCCTATAGCAAGAGCTTCAAATTTTATATGACAACGAAGTTACCCAACCCATGTTATACACCCGAGGCCATTGTGACTGTTTCGCTGTTAAACTTCTTTATTACACGAAGTGGACTGGAGGATCAATTGCTAGGTCGCACTGTTGAAAAAGAGCGTAATGACCTTGAGCAAGAAAAACAAACGCTGATCCGCGATTCTGCAGAGAAAAACCGCGAGTTGAAAGAACTACAAGAGAATATTTTGCGCATGCTGGAGGAGGCAGAAGGCGATATTCTCGAACAGGAGGAACTCATTGATACACTTGAAAGAAGTAAGGCTAAGTCAGCGGAGATCAAAGAGGACTTGGAAAGGGCACGTGTAACGGAGCAAATTATTGATGAGACTCGTGAAAAGTATAGACCACACGCGTACCGTAGTGCACTTTTATTCTTTTGTGTTTCAGAACTTGCGACGGTAGATCCTATGTATCAATTTTCACTCCAATGGTTCATTAACCTGGTTCTTATCTCTATTGACAATACCGAACCTTCATCGGAAATACAAGAGCGCGTGTGGAAACTTACGGATTACTTCACTTACGCTTTCTACACGAATGTCTGTCGCTCACTTTTCGAACGTCATAAATTAACCTTTTCTTTTTACCTCTGCACATCAATCCTACAACAAGACGGTCTTCTTGACGATGGTGAATTTCGTTACCTGCTCACTGGACCTACAGGCCATGGGGGTACAGCACCAAATCCTGCACCTCTATGGCTAACAGAGCATTCCTGGGAGGAAATAAAGTTTGCTTCTGCAAATGTCCCAGCTTTTGCGGGATTTTCTGAGCATGTCGCAACAAACATTGCACACTACAAGGATCTTTTTGATAGCCTTAATCCACATCTGCATATTCTAGCTGCAGAGTGGGCAGAACGCGAGACGCACACGCAACGGCTCATCGTTACACGCTGTTTCCGCAAAGATAAAGTTGCCCCAGCCATTCAAGAATTTGTGAAGCACTATATGGGTGAGCGATTCATTATCGTTCCACAGTTTGACTTGATGGATGCCTACAAGGATAGTACGTGTCTTACTCCACTCATCTTTATTATTTCACCTGGTTCTGATCCTATGAATGATCTTCTTCGGTTTGCGGAGCAGATGCACATGTTGAAAAAACTGGACAAAGTTTCTCTTGGCCAAGGTCAGGGCAAAAAAGCGGAGGAACTTATTACCAATGCTCGCGAATCTGGTCAGTGGGTACTCATGCAAAATTGCCACCTTGCCTCCTCGTGGATGCCCACATTGGAGGCTATTGTAGAGACCTTTTCTCTTGACACCGTACGAAAAGAATTCCGCTTATGGCTTACATCCATGCCGTCGGACTTCTTTCCTGTGTCTGTGCTACAAATATCACTCAAAATGACAAATGAACCCCCCATGGGACTGCGTGCTAACGTGACGCGCTCATACTATGGTCTTACAGATACAGATTTGGACCACGAAAGCAAACCAGTGGACTTTAAGAAAATGGTTTTTGCTCTTTGTCTCTTTCACGGTGTTGTTCAAGAACGGCGAAAGTTTGGTTCACTCGGGTTTAACATTGCATATGAATTTAATGACTCTGATCGCAATGTGTGTTTTCTGCAGCTTCGCAAATTCATGCAACTTTACGACGAGGTACCTGTAGATGTGCTCACGTTTTTAACAGGTGAAATCAACTATGGTGGTCGTGTCACAGACGATTGGGACCGTCGCTGCATGATGACGCTTATCAAGAAGTTTATCTCTACTGATGTACTTGAGATGGGCTATGCATTTTCTCCGTCCGGCATTTATTGTACAATTGAACCAGGAAACCGCATGCATTACCTTGAGTACCTTAGTTCATGGTCGTTGAATCCAGAACCGGAGGTCTTCGGATTACACGGCAACGCGGACATTACATGTGCGCAGAATGAGGCATCGAGTATTCTTTCAACGATCCTTTCCCTTGTATCCCATGAAGGCTCAGGTAACACGCGTAGTAGCCGCGAAGAAATACTTAACCGAACAGCACAAGGTATTCAAGAAAAGTTACCCCTTCCGTTCAATGTGCAGGAGTTTGCTGCCAAGTACCCTACACACTATGAGGAGTCCATGAACACAGTGCTTGTGCAAGAGGCGGTACGGTATAACCGACTTATTTGTTTTGTGCGCAAGAGTCTTTCAGAGTTTTCAAAAGCTGTACATGGCGAAGTTGTGATGTCATCGGAACTTGAGGCTGTCGGTTCCAGTTTTTTCATCAACTCTGTCCCCGCATCTTGGACGGCGCTTGCCTACCCCTCACTGAAACCACTTTCGAGCTGGGTAGATGATCTCGTGAAACGCGTGGAGTTTGTGCAGACGTGGTATGAAAATGGCGCTCCGAACGCATTCTGGATGGGAGGCTTTTTCTTCCCACAGGCATTTCTCACAGGTACGCTGCAGAACTATGCCCGGCGCTTAGGTGTAGCCATTGACTCCGTTTCATTTGGTTTCACTATTCTCAGCCATTCTGAAGTCTCGAATCTCACGGCACCAGAAACGGGCGCCATCATTTACGGTCTTTATCTTGAAGGGGCGCGCTGGGACGCGGACGAGGGAAGTCTCGTGGAGTCGCGGCCAAAGGAACTGTATGTTCAGGTGCCGCCGATTCATTTTAAGCCGGTGGTGGACCGCGTTCCAGACCCGCAGGATTATATTTGCCCAGTGTACAAAACACTTTCGCGCGCGGGTACCTTAAGTACGACGGGACACTCAACAAACTTTGTACTTCCCATCAGTATCCCGACCAAGGAAGATCCAGAGCACTGGATCAAGCGCGGGGTGGCTTGTATCGTATCGCTGGATTTCTAGCATGTCTTTTTTAATTACTATCTCTTTTTGATATTTTGACATTATGGTATTCCAGTACAAAAAGAATGTAGGCAGACAAGCCGTACGTATTTTTTTTTTTTTGTTATTATCATTTTCTTTTGCATCAAGAGATATATTATTATTATTTCTTTAAAAAAAAAAAAAAGGATGCAATCGAGAAAAAAATGTAAATAAGAAGAAATCAATATAAAAGAACCGCACACAAAAAAACCCAAAAAATGCTCTTTTTTGTTGATATGTAATTGCTAATAGAGATAAGAATTGCTTGCGCAAAATTCTTGACGAAAAAGACTATGGCTTGCTGAAATATTCCGTCTATACACAAAATAAACTTTCTTGTATTGACGAGGTCTTGGCTCTTTTCCTACACATACCTTCTTGCTTCCTCTCTTTCTCTTTCTCCTCCACTCACACACACTATTTTTTTATATTTTTCTCCCGTTTCTTTTTTTGCTCTTTTTGAATTTTGTAAAAGCTCGAGTTCTTTTGAGGTAAATGGCGCAAAAGACACTAAAGGCGAAGTCCCAGGGAAAAAGTCCGGGCTCCTTGCGCAAACTCGTAGGCGAGGCAAAAAAGAAGTCTGTTCGAAACAAGGGCAAGGGAACTTTAACAACGCAAGCCAGAGCAAATTATATTAAATCCGTGGAGTCGCACCTGGCTTCCCGTGTTCCTTCTGACCAAAGAGGAAAACTAATGGTTGTAAAACCTTCTGGCATGCCAGTAGAAAAGAAGAACAAGAAGAAGCCGCTAACTCGAGGGCGCAAGCGCAAATCGTCTAAGAAGGACTAAGGATGACAATGGCTCTGTGAAGCGTCGTATGAGCTAGAATTGTGTATGTCGATTAAAGCAATATATATATATATATATATATATATATATATCTACCTTCTTATCTTTTAGTTTTGCATGTCCGTGTAATATATACATCCAAATTAAATGCAATGTTGCGCTCTTTGATTCATTTTTTTTTTCTTTATGTGTGTTTTTTTTTGTTGTTGGTGTATTTAAAAATAATGCGAAACAAAAAAAAGTATATATGAAATTTTGGAGAAACAGAAAATAAGACGAAAACTGAATCATTACTAGAGCGGCTTCTTAGTAGTGCAATTCTTAATTCATTTTGAACTACGTTTCTGTTTATATAGACGCACTGATGGCGACACCTGTGTTGTCAGAGAATAGGCAATTGCGTAAGCGGTTACTTAAACTTGAGGATGAGGTGACAGTTTTGCGCGAGCGCAATTTTCACATTCAACGATTGAGCGACCACTACCGTATGAAGGTTTCGCAGTTTGTTGCCTCTATTCATGGCAGAAGCAACCACAGTGTGGGCATGACGGAAGAGGAACTCTCAGCGCTTTTGCATCGACTCCGGTCGGACGACATATCTCCGAATCGCCCCGCGGGTGCCGGTCACGCGGCAGTGGATGGCGTAGGGGCTCCGTCGCCGCGGAAGTTGCTGAGCCGCGAGGACGACGACGGGCTCATGCACAGCACGAGCACGCTCTCGCACGCGACGGGGGCGGAGGAGGCGCCCGGGCCCTCGGGGCCGCAGACAGCGCGCGAGGCGCCCGCCGCCGCGACGGGGGCACAGCGGCGGATGGCCGGGCAGCTCGCGGCGGAGAACCGGAGGCTCGCCGCGCTCGTGGACGCGCTCAAGGTGAGGCTTGCCACCGCCGCGCGCCACGAAGCCGCGCTGGAAAGGAAGCTGCGCGCGACGAGGGAAGACCCGCGCAGCAGTGGGGGCGGCGGGGCGACAGCCAATGCTTTCTGCGGCTCGTCAGCCGCACAGCAAAGGCGGCGCGACATGCAGAGGCTGGGCGAACAAGTACGGAGGGAGCAAGAGAACGCACGCGAGTGTGCGCGCGAGGCGGCGCACTACAGGACGCTGCTGGAGCGGCAGGGGGCAGAGGTCGAGGCGGCGCGGCAACGCACAAAGGCGGCGCAGGTGGAGTGTGCTCAGTGCAACGAAAAGTATGTCAAGGAAAAGGAGAACGTGGGGAATCTAAAGACATCGCTGCGCCTCAGTCGACTTCGCGAGAGGAGGGCCACAAACGCACTGTCCCAGCTGCAAAATCAGCGGAAAGGGAGTCAGACATATCAGGAGCAGGCAGAGAGTTGTGAAAATAATTGCGAAGAACCAATTAGTGCATTGGAAAGTAGATTTGAGGAGTTGAAAGCTGAGACGATGCACTCCTTTACGGAGATGTGGACGGCTAATTTAGTACGACAATATGAACTTCTACAGGAGCAAGTTTTTGCGACGTATATTGCCCACATGACTCTCGCTACCTTTTCCGTTGCACCCGGTGCCACAGTTGTGGAAATTATGGGACGAGTGGGGGTCGAGGCTCAAAAAAAGGTGCAAGCCCAGTGTGATAGTGAGACTGCCTGAGAAATGTTAAGAAGAAGAAGTTGATTCAATGATGTTTTTTTTTTTTTTCCTATTGAGTTCTTTTCTTCTGTGGGCAGGGAACACCGTGATTATGATGAGGAGGAGTTTTACTTGCGTGAGCAATTGCAAGGAGAAAGCGAGATGATGTGGAAAGGGGAAAGTGTGTAGCGAGAAGGGAAGTAATGAGTGCATTATTGCAGAGCACTTGGCTGAAGTCATTTGACGTGACAAAAGAGGCGCCCACTTAGTCCACATTCGACACGCCACACGATGAGAGACGGCGAGGCAATAACAAGGCCTTTGCTGCTGCTCACGTCACCTGTTCGTCGTGGCGTTCCGTACGCGCGATTCCGAGTTGAAGAGGAAACGGAAACAACATCTCCATCAGTGATCGATCTTGATGTTGGTACGAGTCCCCCACCTCCCAAAATCCAATGAAAACTGTACGATATTCATTTTTTTTTTTTTTTGTTTACGCTATGAAGGTTGCGTGTGTACAAACAGCGTTGTGGAATCCACTCAGGAGAGTGAATTCGGTTGTGCAGACGTCATGCGGCACAGAGAAGGAATCAGTGAAGACTTTGCACCAGCAACCACAGAGTGGAGTGCTGGATCGAATAAACTGCAAAGAGAGCTGTTGGGCCACACGAGTGATATTTATCGAACCGACGGAAATGCATCTGCTTTATCGTTCTTTTTATTTTTACTTGGCGGTGGTGATGTTGGTTTTGGGAATTGTGTTACGTAGCGATTGGGGCGCTCAAAGCAATTTTTTTTTTTTTCGTTCCCTCTATTTAGTGCAATAGTGACCGGACTTGTGGGAAAACGTGTCACTACACGCAAATAACAACGTGTTTACGTTTGCGTTTACCGAGAAACCAAGAAACAACATGCAAAATAGTATTAGTGCAATTTTGATGTCCTTTTTGTGTTTTTATCTTTGCCTTTTTGAGAAGAGCAAAGAAAAGAGGGGAAGAGTTCCTTGACGTATTTACTGGCCTCATATGCAGTCATTTTACGAATATGTGGCGTATTCCTAAACTTCGTTCCATGGTGAAAGACACTATCGGTTGGGTTTTTTTTTTTGTACAGGTGAATTAATAGTGTATGTCAGGATAAAAGAATACTGGACTGAGAGAAATTTGTCAATTGATGGCATTTGTTTCGTTTTTTTTTTTTTTGCGCTTATACCATGTACTCAGGCGCAGTCAACTCATTACACTTTCTTTGGGGGACATATGAGAATAAACTTAATCTTACATTAAAATCTATTTTCTAATTTTCTCTTTTTTTTTTTTTCTTGACGTTTCCTCTTCTAGTCCCTCCCCACCTTTCCTTTTTTTTTTTTCTTTCTTTTTTCCCTTTTCCCCTCTCTCTTTCGCTTCTCTGTCTGTACGTGGACTCTTTGTCGAGATGCATCTCAGCGGCAGTGGTGCCGATGGCTGAAACGAACCGCGCGGAGGCTGTGGATGTGCTGCTGCGGCACTGTTCGCGTGGCGATCCCCGCGACGCGGCGCGTCTGTGGTCTCTCGCGACGAAAGCCGCTGCCGCGGACAACGGAACGCACACAACAGAGAAACCCGATCTTGTGGATGACGTTTTTCGGCACATACGTCGTGTCGAAGAGGGCCACTGCAGTCGGTCTCCGCCGCCGCCGCCGCCGCTGCGCTTTACTATTCGTGCGGCAGAGCTGTGGGCGGCGGAGCCCGCTCTCTCCCCCACGACACAAGTGCCTTTTGTTCGCTGCGCGTGGGGGATCGCGTCACCGCCGCCCGAAAGCGCCGGGGTGGACAGCTGCGGTTTCGCCTCCGCGCTGCGGAGAATCATGAACGAAAAACTTGCCGCCTATGCCACGCGCTATCACATTGGCGCAGGACTTGTTGCCGCGAGCGCATTTGTCCGCCCCGTGGAGACCGCTGTGTATGAAGTGATTGCTCTCGTTGCCTCTGCCCCGGCCGCCGCCTCAGTGCCCGCGCAGCTGTCGCTCTTTGATGACGAGAGCAGTGCGGAGGAGCGGTTCGTGCGGTGGACTGCGGCGCATGTGTTTGAGCTTTGCGTAGACACCACACGCGAGGCGTTGGCGCTGCGTCACGACGGCGCGTTTCTCGTCGCGAATGTCTCCGGCGACGGTCGAGGCGCGCACTGTGCGCAGCGCCTCTGTCCGGTGCGGCGCGGTCGCCCGGAAATCATTTCACTGCCGATGCTCGATGCGAGTCGTGTGGCGGCTGAGCTCTGTGCGCGCGTGGAGGCGGTGGACAATGCGCTTGCGCCCCGCGTCGTGGCGCCTGTTGCCCGCGCAACGCTCCCGCTGCTCGCCGCGCGGGGGACAAGCGGCGCCGCGGGCGAATCGTTTGGCTTTCGCGACAGTGCGGTCGCAGCGGAGGCGGCGGCGGAGGCGGCAGCGGTCGCAAGCCGTCGCGCAAGATCGGCTTGAGATTACACACGGAAGCCGAAAAGGATGAAGAATAAGGAATCACTGCATATCACTGTGTTTTTTTGTTTTGTTTCTCTTGCCTATTATTATCTTAATATATATATATATATATATATATGTATATTTTTTTTTTAAAATTGCTTCTGTAGGTTATTGCCCAGTAGGTATATGTCGAAGTCGCAGCAGCATGAGAGGTATGTGGAGGAGCTTCGGCAGCGCTTCGGTGCTGTGCGCACTGTGAGACAGAGACCGGAGCAGACACTTGTGCAGGTCGACTACACGGAGCCGAACAGCGGATACCCGCTCACTCTCTATGTGGCGCTCAGTGAAAAGTTTCCTCGAGCGCCCCCAACTGTCGCGTACTTTGGGGGACGCAACGTATCTATCGCTCCGCCGCAGACTAGTGGCGATAATGGCGAACAGGGCGCGTGGGACCCCAAAACTGGCCGTCTTGCTGACGCTGTTGCGAATGCTTTTGGAAATATCGCAGCGCTCTGGGGAAGCGCGGCACCGCCTTCATTGGGCCAAATTACTGCACAGTTGACTAAACTCTCCACCCCAATGCTGCAAGACATCCTCACGAATTCCAATTGTCTCGAGTCCTACGCTCATCAGTTGCCATTTCTGAAGAATATTCGTGAAGCGGGTCGACAGACAATTGATGATATTGAGCGCACAGCTGTTGAAAACCTCTCGCTTCAAGCAGAAGTAGACGAACTTCACAAGGAGGTTAGCGAGATACAAAATCGTCTCAAGGAACAGGTCGATATGATTAAAGAAAAAAGGGGAACGACTACACTTTTAAATGCTATTGGGACCCCGGAAGCACTAGCGAAGACCTTTGCGAGTGATGTAAAAAAATTAGACGATCAGTGTGAATCAATAGCGAAAAAGCTCTTAGCAGTTGATTACGGGTCTGAAAAGCGCCTGTTTGGCGATTTGACGACCGAGTATATGAGCAAGGCAAAGGAGCGGCACATAATGGACCTTAAACGGCGCGCCTATCACGCCTCTATGAACTAGTAGTAGAACTGGATGTGGCTGCGTATTCTAGCTGAATTGCTTGCTTTACGTTTTTTTTTTCTTTTTTTTTTCTCTAGTTGCGTAGACTGAGAATTATCTTGATCGCGTAAAATAGTGATTCTTGGGTGTGACAAAAATGGAATTTGGAATCCTTCTTGTAACATCTTGACATCATACCTACGTGTGGGGAAGAAGAATAAATGACGCATTTCTTTCACTGAATTCTTTTTTCCTTTTTTTTTTTTCAAGGAAGGGGACAAATCGTGATCCCAGGTTCGTTTTTAGAACGAAATACGGAATGCACAGAGTGCAATGTCGAGGAGCTCTCAAGAGTGGGTGGGGGAACGCAGTCTTGTGCCGCGCCCTGAGGGCGAACACGACGGGGAGGGGCTCAGGAGAGAGGAGCCGCTCACTTTGAGTGGCCCCGCAGAGCGCATACACACACACACACACTCTCTCTCTCTCTCTTTACTTCGATTTACTTTCTCCTCACCTCTGAGAGCCCGTCACAGTTTCGCCGCCCAACTTCGGACGAGATGTGGTTTTACCATGCCGTGTCACCGCTGACTGTGTGTCTCTTACACCCAAATGGCACCTACGAGGCTTTCCTTCTCTGACTTGACATTGCGGCAGGCGAAGTGCTGCAGGCCATCGTGCCAAAAGGTGTTATTCTCGGCTCGTACGTGTCTACTGAAAATGGGTTTTCTGTTGTGAGCTGTGTTGTTTCTCCTGGTTTTCATCACGGCAATTTTGATCCTTTTTTACCAGAAGGGAATTGTTGGATTTATATCCAGACTGTGGCGCCATCATCAATAAGCTTACTTATGAGGAGATACCTGGCCTGCAGAATGACGTGGAGCGCATTTAGGATTTAAAATTATTATATTCTTGCTCTCTTTGTTTATTATTATTATTATTATTTCTTGTAGTGGAAGCTATAGCCCGCACTCCATTATTTACTTTGTGCTATTTGATCTTGAAGAAGAAACACCCTTATTGAGCGTTTCACAGTTAGCGGTTGATATTTATTTCCTTTGCTGTCACTTTCTTTTAAAAATATTGTGGAGAATTCTTTTGTGTATGCTTTTTAAATTATAATTTTTTGACCTAAACCAAATTAACATCGTATGTGTACAAATATGGGCGGTGAGAGGGAATGCAGTTGCCGAAGATGGAGAAGTATGAATGGGTATTACATATATTTAACATTGACGCTGCTAAGTGTTGAAGGGAAGAGTATGAATCTAAACTGCTCCCTGACAGATAAGCGTTTTTTTTCTGGTGAATTTTTGCTTTGGTATATATATATATATATATATATATATATTCCTCTGTACCGTATTTTTTTTTTTTTGATGCCAAAATAAAAGAGATTCATATGGCGTTTGGTGCAGGCTCTATGTTAAGTCCTACGCTGAGGAAACATGAGGACAGCTTTCTCGTGCTTCACTTCTTCTTTTCGTCTGCATTAAACTTGACTGTTAAACACATACAGGCAAAGTTTTTTTTTTTTTTAATTTGCTATAATTTACTTATTTACTTTTTCTTTCATAGGCCTTTCTTTATTCATCTTTTTTTTTTTTTCGCTTATGTATTAAAAAAAAAAAAATGTTTAAGTGAGGGTTGCCTGTTTGAAAGATACATATTCAAAACAAAAACATACTAAATACATTAAACAATGCCGTCTTCGGGTGAGGCTAGTGGTCAGGCGAGGGGTGCCGCTGGGAAGTGCATGAAGTGCCACACGGAGAGCATTACTTATTGCGCCAACTCTTGTGGCCACCCGCTCTTCTGCAATAACTGCGCAATGAAATGTGCCACTGGAGGAAAATGCAAATTATGTGGGGAAATGTACTCGGGCATGCGTCGGATTTAGTTAGTGTGGTGAAGTGAGACGGGAGCCATGCTTGTATTCTATGCATATATATATATATATATATGCATATATGTGTATACATTTTTTACAATGAATACTTTCTGAACCTTGTTGCGGGCATTAAAGTTTTTGTGACATTATTCTTGTGGTGCTTCGATTGAGAATTACAAGACACAAACATGTACAGGAAAAGTGGTGCTATTTACTATGAACAGTCAGTTTAGCTTTATTCTCTTTGAGAGACTTTGTTGAATATGTTTGCATATTGTTTTTATATGCTCTTTTTTCCGTTTATTATTATTATTAATATTATTTTTACTATTATTATTATTATTAATGATCTTTTTTTTTTTTTCCGTAGCATAGAGTGCGATAGGGAGCTGTTTTGAGGTAGTTTGTGGTATAGGTTCTTCAGTAAACGCAAGGATAGAAAGGAGTTATACTGAGAAAACAAGAAAACAGAAAGTGAGTGCGGACGTACCCTAATACAATAAGGAAAGATACAAAAAGGACAAGAAAAGGAAGAATAGAAAGAAAAAAACAAAAAAAAAAACAAATACAGGCGAAAGGGCAAAGCTTAAATGCAGACCCGTGGAAAAAAAGGAAAGCGCACTCGTGTCTCCGTAGGCGAAGACGAAGATGTACAGGAAGTTGTGCCCGATGCGCAACTCGAGAACGCTGCGATGAGAGAAGGAGCCGCACAGGAAGAGCAGCAGCAGCAGCAGCAAAACGCAGATGCGGCAAACAGTGGTGGTTTCCGTGTGATTCAAGTGCTCGAGAGCTACGGCATCGCCACGGCTGATATTAAAAAGCTCATGGAGGCTGGATTCTACACAGTGGAGTCAGTCGCCTACGCGCCAAAGAAGAATATTCTTGCTGTCAAGGGCATCAGCGATAACAAGGCGGAGAAGATTATGTCCGAGTGTGCAAAACTGGTGCCGATGGGCTTTACCTCTGCGGTCGTGTACCACGAGGCGCGAAAGGAAATTATTCTCGTCACGACAGGCAGTCGCGAGGTGGACAAACTGCTTGGCGGCGGCGTGGAGACGGGGAGCATCACAGAGCTCTTTGGCGAGTTTCGCACAGGGAAGACGCAGCTGTGCCACACACTTTGCGTGACGTGTCAGCTGCCTATATCGCAAGGCGGCGCGGAGGGAATGGCACTGTACATTGACACGGAAGGCACCTTTCGGCCTGAGCGACTCGTTGCGGTGGCTGAGCGGTACAAACTGGACCCGCAGGACGTTCTCGCAAATGTTGCGTGCGCGCGGGCATTCAACACGGACCACCAGCAGCAGTTGCTCATGCAGGCGTCCGCCATGATGGCGGAGAATCGCTTTGCCATCATTATTGTAGACTCCGCCACGGCGCTCTACCGCACGGACTACTCCGGCCGCAACGAACTCGCCGCGCGGCAAATGCATCTCGGTAAGTTCCTCCGCTCCCTGCATAATCTCGCCGAGGAGTACGGCGTTGCTGTTGTCGTCACGAATCAAGTGGTCGCGAATGTGGATGGCACGGCGCAGATGTTTCAGGCGGACGCGAAGAAACCGATTGGCGGACACATTATGGCACACGCGTCAACGACGCGACTGAGTCTCCGCAAAGGCCGCGGGGAGCAGCGTATCATTAAAGTGTACGACTCCCCTTGTCTCGCCGAGGCAGAGGCCATTTTCGGAATCTACGACGATGGTGTGGGAGACGCAAGAGACTAATGAAGAAAAGGGAGAGGGAATGGAAAAAAAAAAAAAAGCGGTATAAGGGGATAAGGGAATAAAAGAAGAAAAGGAGAAAATGAACGACAAAAAAAAAAAAAGTAGACATGTATACAAAAAAAAAAAAAAACGCGGAGTTCACGCAACGAAGCTTAAGCAAAAGAACTCATCATATAAATATAAATATATATATATATATATATATATTTATATATATGTATGTTTATAAAGGTAAAAGAAGAACTACCGCGCTGTTTGGGTCTTATTTTCTTTTATTTTTCATTTTATTTCTGTTTTCCTCATTCTTGTCCTTTTTTATATTTATTTTCTTTTCTTATTATTCTTCATTGCCTTCTCCACCACCCATTACTATAATAGGTTGCCTGGAGTTATTTGTATTCCCTCAATACATGTTTCTTTTTTTTTATTTTTCTATGGCTTTAGAATTTTCCTATATATCTTTTTTTTTTTTTTTTGGAGACGCGCGCAATCTCATTTTTAGTCGTACCCTAATTTTTTTTTTTTTTTGGACCCATTTCAGAGCTAGACGATAACAAAAAAAAACAAAAAAAAAACTGTGCGGTGACAGAATTTTTTTATTCCCTTTTTGTTGGGGGAATTAAGTTTAGAGTAAGGAACGCTGCCAATGCCTGGAGGCTCTTCTCTCTCTCTCTCTCTCTCGTGCCAACTCCTCTTATTTCTCTTTTCGTATTATTATGATTATTATTATTTGCATGTTTTTAATGTATCTTTTTTTTTTTTATTATTATTTATTTACCGAAGCATAAAGGACTTTTCACCGCAAAAGAGCAAATATGACGACGAAGCGCCGCAATCATGGTCGTGCGAAGCCCCCGTGCTCCCGCGGCCGCACGAGGCCCGTGCACTGCTTCAACTGCAGCCGCCTCACGCCGAAGGACAAAGCCGTTGGCCGCTTCGTTGTGCGCCGCATGCTCGACCAGGCCTCCGCCCGCGACGTGGCCGAGGCGTCAAGCATCTACGGCGCCGGCTTCCCGATGCCGAAGCTGTACATGAAGCAGCGCTACTGCATCGCTTGCGCCATCCACAGCCGCACCGTACGTGCCCGCCCGGTTACTGAACGAAAGCGCCGTTACACATCCCGCGTGCCGTACCGTCCCACCGCCGGAAAGTAAGCAGCGGGCGGTTGTGGACTATTAGTCCTTTTCGCTGAATAATACTTTATATTTCGTTTGATTTTTCTTTATGTGCGAAAAAAAAAAATACAATAAATTACGGGATCCATAGGAGCATTGGGTACCGATCTCTTGCGCTGCTTTTATATATGACTTCTGTTTTTGCTCTTTAGTGCCTTTTCTGTCTATAACACTCTCTTTTTTCTTTTTTATCTCTTTTACTTTTTAAAAACAAAAACACCTTTTTTGGGGGTGTGGGGAAAAGGGGTTTGAAGGTGAAAAAGTACGATTTCACAGCAACACTTAGTACAAGGGGATAATCGAAATATTTTTTTTTTTGTTTTAAATTAAGGAGTTAGGAGAGACTAACTTCTTTTTTTTATTTATTTTTTGATTGTTACCCCTCCCCCGACCAATTTTTTTTTTTTTATTATTCTTACGTCTGCATACGCTTGTGCTGTAGCACGCATTATCCCGAATGACGAGTATTGAGCAGATACAGATAAGCGGTATCCGAAGTTTTGACCCGAATCCCGCGCGGCGTCAGTCTATTGTCTTTCACAAACCACTTACGGTCATTCTCGGCAAAAATGGTGCCGGCAAGACGACCATTATTGAAGCCCTGCTGAACGCGTGTACCGGGCAGATGCCCCCGTGCAGCGGCTCCGAGAAGAGTTCTTTTATTTACGACCCCAAGACGATGGGCGAGACGGATGTGAAGGCGCAGATTCGTCTTCTCTTTACCGGCCGCGACGGGAAACTGTTTCAGGTCATCCGCAGCTTTCAGGCGACCCGCGCCCGCACAAAAACGACTTTTGCGACACTTGACAACACACTTGCCTCCAAGGATGCGGCGACCGGTCAGGTTGTGGCGACGACATACCGCACCTCGGATTTGGACACGGAAGTGCCGGAGAAGCTTGGCGTTTCCCGCGCCGTACTGGAGCATGTCATCTTTTGTCACCAGGAGGACTGCAACTGGCCGCTCTCGCCCCCGAAGGACGTGAAGCGCATCTTTGACGACATTTTTGCCGCGACGCGCTACGTGCTTGCGCTTGACCGTCTGCGCGAGAACGGCAAGGACCTCCGCCGCCAGCAGCGCGAGCACGAGGCGAGTCTGCTGACCCTGCGCGAGCACCGGGAGCAGGCCGCGCAGCTCTCCGCGGACATTGCGGCGAAGGAGGAGTCCGTGCGGGCGCTGCGCGCGCGGGCGGCGGGGTCGGAGCCGGAGCTCGCGCAGTACCGCGCGGCGGCGGCGGCGCTCGCGGCGGCGGCGGAGCGGGCGGAGGCGTTGGCGCGCGAGGCCGCGCTGCTGCAGGGGCGCATCGAGGAGAAGCGCGACTTTGTGCGCCGCGCCGCCCTCCCGCCGGTGAAGCAGTCGCTCGAGGAGCTCGTCGCCATGCGCCGCGGCCTCGCCGAGCGCGCGCGGCGGCACGCGGAGGAGGCGGCGGAGCGCGCCGCGCGGCTCGCGGAGTTGGAGGCCGCCGCGCGGCGCGCGAACGAGACGGCGGAGCGCGAGCAGAGCGCTCTGCGCGCCGCGGAGGAGGAGGCCGCCGCGCACAGCCGCGCCGTCGCCGAACTCCGCGCGGCGCTCGCCGAGGCGCCGGAGGGGCCGCCGGCAGCGCTCGGCAACTGCACGGACGAGGCGGCGCTGCGGGCGGCGGCGGAGAGCGCCCAGCGCGCGCACGAGGCGGCGATGGCGCAGCGCGACGCGGACGCCGCCGCGCACGACGCAAAGTGCGCAGCCGCCGAGAACGCACGCGACGCGACGCGCGACACGCTCGCCGCTACGCTTGCGGAGCTCCAGCACGCAGAGAAGGAGCTCGCGCAGCAGCAACAGCAGAGCGGGACGGGCGGCGAGAAGAAGGCCGATGTGACCCGGGAGGGTGTGGATGCGCTGCGCGAGGAGGTGGCGGCGCTCGAGGCACGCGCGGCAGACGCGGATGCCGTTGCGCAGTGCGGGGAAGAGGAACTCGCCGCACAGGTGGACAAGCAGAACACGCGCGTTGCGGCGCTGCGGGAGTCCCTCGCGAGGCACGCGCGTCGCGCAACAAGCGATGCCCGTGTCACGGTGCTGCGGGACGTCATGGCGGAGAGAAAACGGGAGCTTGCGGCGCAGCTGGCGAACGTCATTCGCCCTGGGCTCGCTCGTCTCGCTGACACGGAAGGTGCGGAGGACGAGGAGGCGGAGGACGACAGTGAAGAGGACGGGGAGGGGCGGGAGGAGCGTGCGCTGCGCCGCGCGGTCTCCCGCGCGGATGCCCTTTTCGCGCGGCGGACTGTGGCGCTGCGGGCGGCGGAGGCGAAGCGCTCCGAGCAGTCCCGTCGCGTGGCGCCGCTCGCGGAGACCGCGGCCGCCCGGCGCGCGGCGAGCGACGCGGCGTCCCTGGAGCTCGCGCGCGCGCTCTCCGCCGCCGGCGACGCGGGTGGCCTCCCGGGGCTTTCGCTCGAGTCGCTTGGCGCGGTGGACGAGGCGCTCGCGGGGGCGCGGGGGGCGGCGGCGCAGTGCGCGGCGCGGTGGCGCGGGGCGGCCGCGGCGGCGGAGTGCGCGGGGGCGGCGGACGCGGCGGAGTGCCCCCTCTGCGCGCGGCCCTTCGCGACGGCGGAGGAGGCGGAGGCCTTTGCGCACAGGGCGGCCGCGCGGCGCGGCGACTCGCTCCCGGCGCTCGAGGCGGCGGCGCAGCGGGCGGCGGCGGAGTGCGCGGCGCTCGAGCGGGCGGCGGCGGAGGCGCGGGCGGCGCGGCGGGCGGCGGCATCGCTCCCGGCGCTCGACGCCGCGGCGCAGCGGGCGGAGGCGGACTGCAGTGCCGCGCGGGAGGCGGCGGCGGCGGCGGCGGAGGCGCTCGAGCGCGCGGGCGACGCGGCGCGCGCGGCGCAGGACCTCTCCCGCGCCGTGGCGCAGGCGCAGCGAGTCGCGCAGGAGCTCCGCGACGCGCGCGGGCAGTTGAGCCGCGTGGCAGTCCCCCCGGAGGCGTCCGACGCGCCGAGCGATCCCGCGGACGAGGCCGCCGCGTACGACGCGGCGTGCGCGGAGCTGTGTGCGCTCTCCGCGCGGCTCGCGGCGGCGCGGGGCGGCGGCGACGGACCGGCGGTGCGCGCGCGGCTGGCGGAGCGGCGGGCGGCGCTGTCCATCGCGGAGTCCGCGGTCGCGCGCGCGGAGGAGACGCGGCGGCGGGGGAGCGCGGCGGCCGCGGCGGTGCCGGCGCTTGCGCGTCGCGCGGCAGAGCTGCGGGAGTCCGCCGCTGCGGAGGAGCGCGCGGTGGCGGCGGCGCGCGCGGCGCGGGATGTGGCGCTGCGTGACGGGCAGCGGCGCGTGGCGGCGGCGGATGAGGTGCGGCGGCGCGTGGAGGCGGCGCTCCCGCCGCTGCGCGCGCACCTGGCGCGGCGGAAGTCCGTCTCGCGCGACGCGGTGGCGGAGCGGTGCGGCGCGGCGCAGGCGGCGGCGCAGGCGGCGCGCGACGAGGCGCTGCGGGCGCGGCAGAGCGACGAGGCGGCGCAGCGCGAGGTGGAGGCGCAGCAGCGGCACGCGGCAGCGATGGACCGCCACGTCGATGTGCTCGAGCGCGCGCGCTCCGCCGCGGCGGACGAGGCGCGGCTCGCGGAGGTCGCGGCGGAGCGCGCGGCGCTCATGGCGGGCGACGCGGCGACGGCGGAGGTCCTCGCGGCGCTCGTGGGGCGCGAGGCGGCCGAGCGCGAGAGCGTTCTGCGACTCACCGACGCCGTGCGGCAGCGCATCGGAGAGTTGGAGCGCGCGAGGGCGCAGGACGAAGGGGCGATGGAGGCAGTGCTGCAGGACGTCGCGGCGATACGGGCGCAGCTCGCGCGCGAGAAGTACCAGGACATTGAGAAGCGCTACAGGTCTACTTTTCTGAAGGTCCAGACGACAGAGATCGCGGTGGCGGATATCGACAAGTACTACAGCGCCCTCGATAAGGCGGTCCAGTCGTACCACCAGGAGAAGATCGCAAAGGTGAACGAGAAGCTCGCAGAGCTTTGGCGGGAGACGTATAAGGGCAGCGACATCGATGTCATTGAGCTCAGGTCGGAGGACGAGGCAACGACATCCACTGCCGTTCGTAGGAGTTACAGTTACCGCGTCGTGATGAAGCGGGGGAACACGGAGATGGACATGCGCGGTCGCTGCAGCGCGGGGCAAAAAGTGCTTGCGTCGGTTCTCATTCGTCTCGCGCTCAGCGACGCATTCTGCTGTACATGTGGGATTCTCGCACTCGATGAGCCAACATCAAACCTTGACGAGGACAATGCTCGATCACTCGCAGAAGCCTTGCGCAAACTTATCTATCTTCGCCGCAACGTGAAGTTTTTTCAGCTCATTGTCATTACACACGATGAGCAGTTCGTGCGGGCACTTGGCGGTCAATCGCTAGACACATTCTATTTTGTTCATAAGGACCGCGAAGGGGCATTTTCTGTAATCGAGGAGCGGACCTTTGAACAGCTCTTTGTGGATTAGCGATATATATATATATATATATCCTGTCTATCGTTCTGCTTGCTTCTCCTTTTTTATTTATTTGGTAAATAGTGCTGGTGGAAAGGGGACGAAGAGGTAATGGCGCTGCACAACTTAAAGTACACAAAGATAGACATAGATAGCTCTCCGAACAATTTCGCAGATTGCACGGGAAAATAGAGCGCAAAGAAAATGAGGCGATGAAGGGGAAAGTGGAAGCACAAAATAAAAAAAAAAACAGAAAGTAAGGAGAAAAAAAAAGGAGATCACTACAAGCGCGGGGAGAAAGTAAGAAGGTGAAGGAAAAGGGGAGACCGTGAAAAACAAAATAAAAATTCAATTGCTCATTTATATTCCCCGCCTTTTATGCGCATAATAGGTATACAGAGGACAATATTATATATATATATATATATATGTATGTATATATATGTCTGTGTGTTTGTTTGTGTGTGTGTGTGTGATTATATTATATTATATAAAAAAAATAGCGTCTTTTGCACGTTTTTTTTTTTTTTTTATAGACCGCTTTATAGGAAGAGTGGTTACGGATATATATATTCTTTTCTTCTCTTGATACAATTAACGAATTCTTTTCCCAATTTTCTCACTTGTGATCTAATGTGTTGAGCTAGATACAACAGCAGAAAACCAACCAAAGAGGCGCTCGCACGGAATAGAAAGGAGTAGCTGAATCCTTGTCTGTTGGTAACGATGAAAGCAGCTGGGACGCCTCAGCTTATAGGTGATTTCTTGTCCTTGCCCAAGGCGCCGAGGTCTGACTGGAAGGCATCGGACTTTGAGTTGCTTCACAAACTTGGTGGCGGAAACTATGGTGATGTGTTTCTTGCCTCTGTGCGTGATAGTAACTTTGTATGTGCCATTAAAAAGCTTTCTATTAAGAAGGTTGCTGAATTCGATATTGTGAATCAGCTCCGACGAGAGATTGAGATTGCTTTTCACACGCGCCACAAATATCTCCTTCGCACCTACGGCTACTTTTACGACGAGAACGATATTTATCTTATCCTTGAGCCCTGCAGCAATGGTATGCTTTATACGGAGCTAAACCGTGTGAAATGCTTTCCTCCCCCCACAGCCGCTCGCTATGTTGCCCAGCTTGCTGAGGCTCTGCTCTATCTCCACCAGCACCACATTCTTCACCGTGACATCAAACCAGAGAATATTCTGCTCGATCACAAGCAGAACATCAAACTGGCGGACTTTGGATGGTCCGTGCATGACCCAAACAATCGCCGCAAGACGTCGTGTGGTACACCGGAGTATTTTCCGCCAGAGATTGTCAGTCGGCAGTCGTACGATGCAAGCGCAGATCTGTGGTGCCTCGGAATTTTTTGTTACGAGATGCTTGTTGGTAAGACGCCTTTTGTAAGCAAGGAGAATGAGCAAATTTACAAGAAGATTCACTCTATGCAGTACACAATACCGGATACTATACCACCTGAAGCAAGTGACCTGATCTCATGTTTACTTTTGCGTGACGGGGCGAAGCGACTTGCCTTACACCGCGTTGTGAATCACCCGTTTCTTTTGAAATACTATTACCTACCGAACAACATTCAGCCCCCAACAGGGAAGCGCATCCGTGGCTTGGAAGATCCAGGTAAGGAAAATTAAGTCACCTCCTGTTTCTCTTATCCCCAGAGAGTGGTAAAGGGGGTGCGGGGAATGTGTTTAATAGGCAAAAACATCAACAACAACAAAAGGAAAATACCACTTTTTTTTTCCTTTGTTCCACTTTAAAACTTAGACTGTGCTGTTTGTATCAACTAGATTTACTATAGATGCTGATAATGATGGGTATTTTTTCACGTTAAAAAGTAGACAATTTTTTTCTCCTTTAAGAAGCGTTGTCGTGAACTCTTTTTAAGCTTTCAACAGCTCTTTCTTGTGATTGCGTCTATTCTTATACCTTTATATATATATATATATATATATATATGTATACATAGACGTATTCTTTATCGATCTATATATTTTTTTTCTTGTTTGTGTGTTTGTGTTTTTTTTTTTTTTATGGATGTTATATTAGTAGTTCTGAGATAAGGGTGTGAGAGAGAGAGAGAGAGACAGGAACATATTTCTCTGACATCTGTAAGTTTAGAAACAAAGAAACAGACATGGAGTACTCTGGTAATACGCTGTCTGTTGCGGATGCAGAGATATTCGTGCGGCAGCTGAAACCTATTTCAATTGATAAAATGACCACAGAAGATTGGAAGTCGCAGCGCGATGCTGTTGAGCGTCTCAACATGTGCTCGCACAGCAATGCTGTGCAGAAAAAGGACGACTCGGTCAAATCATTTCTTATAGAGCACGAGAAACTCCCCGTACTTCTGCACGAGCTTCTCGTTATGGAGATGTGGCGCCACGATGTTCTTCCGTTTGCAATGGACGAACTCTCTCGAAGTCCAAGTGGGATGTATATGTACGCCTATTATGAAGTAGTGCTGGTGAACCTCTTGGAGTGTATCACTTTTCACGAGGAAGTCGTTGTGGCGCTTGACGAGGATGTGATTGAGCTCATTGACTACTGCTGGCGACAGGTCTCGCGCCTCTTTGCGGAGAGCGGTCTCAGCGCGGTTCGGCCCAAACCGGCCGCGGAGCAGGACGCGCGGCAGCAGGTGGAGCGGCAGCTCTCGCACCATCTCATACAGCGGGCGATGGGGTGTCTGTCCATCCTGTGGTTCGTCGTGGACCGCCTTGAACAGCTTCCGCTGGCGGCATCCAATGCTGTTTTTATAAAGAACGATTTGTTGGTCGGGTTGTCGGATGTGATGTTGTTGCAGCCATGGCTTCGTCGCGGACCAGGAGTGACGCAAAAATATATCAATGGCGAGTTTAAGGAAGTGTCGTCGAGTGACGCTTTTATTGTGTGCACGCCTGAGGCGCACACGTGGTTCTCTCTTCACAAGATGTTATGTGACCCCGAGTGCCGCCGTCGTTATCCGTATACGCAAAGTAAAAAGGATTTTATTTTGCGCATTCGTCGATTCCTGAACGACACGTTGGTGGATCAGATTCCGGCCCTTTCAAGTGTGCAGCGGGCACTCGAAGAGCTTTCTTTTCTTCAGCCACCGAGTGGGACGGAGGCGAAGTTCCGCAGCACACTCACCATTGAACAGGTGCCGCGCATTCTGACAGCGATAGAGGCTGGGAGAAAGCAAGCAGGGGATGATATTGCAAAGTCATTCCGTGCGATGTTAGAAGACCCGCGCATGCGGAATGAAGACGCTTTGCGAATGGCGCGTATATTCGACGAGATGTTTGCGGAAATGGAATAGATTTGTGTACTTTGAATTTCTTGGAAATGTTAGCCACACACACACACACACACACACACACACACACATAAGGTAAGCCTAGTCAAAACGATTGTAGCTGCTTGATGGTATCCAAGTTTTTTCTTGAAGTTTGAATCTTTACGTTTGGGCTTTTTGCATATGGGTTTAAACTTGGATAAATGAAGTTAAAAGTTAAGGTATCGCATTTGTGCTTTTAGGACGTATGATATATACATATATATATATATATACCTCACACAGTTTTCTTTTTTTCTTCTTCGTTCTCTCTCCCTCTTACCATCTCTATGCATTATAACCGTAGTTCGAAGAAACTGAGATTGATTTTCCATCTTAGCGTTGATAAGAGGCGATAAATACAATAAAAAGAAAATGCCGTCTGATGAAGCGCGGTATCGCCTTGCCACTGACTTTGAAGGCGTTGCACAAGAGAGTCGTAATTCGGGACACTGGTACAACATTGACTGGCGCGCGTGTGCTACCGTGAAGACAGCATACATTTTGTCCGCTTGTTGTTTTTTCGTATTGCTATTCATCTACGGTGCTATAAGCATGAGTGTGACAGAAAACTGTCGTGTTATGGACAGCAGCGGACGCTGTTGTCGTTGTCTTCGTTCAGGTGAAGCCGTACCACCTGAATTTCAACAAACTATGCCACGTGAGAAGACATACAATGATGTGTACCATGGCGTTATATTAATGGTTTGCGCGTGCTTTGGGTTGATGTACGTGTATCTCGGTATATCAGAAGGAAACCGTTTTCTTTTTATTTGTATGTTTGCAACGCAAGGGATTGATATCTTGCGACTCTTATTAGATTTGGCCTTTGAGCCGCCAGAGCACAGCTCGCGTCGGTTAGGGCGACAAATTGTTTTAGGCCTCGCCGCAGTTATGATGCTTGTTTCATGGTCTCTTCTGCAGCGTGTGTACAAATTGTTTGGCTGGCGTTTCTTTCGTGGAGGCGGGGCGAGGCTCTCTGTTCGAGAAATGTACAAAACATACCAGCGATACAAGGCCTACAACTTACTAGATTTGCAGGCATCTGTTGTGTTATTTCTCGTCCTCGCTTTTTTCGTAGAGAGTACGCGGAAGGATGGGTACTGGGTGCTTATCTTCGTTTGTCTTTGTGAGGTGACCGCGACACGCTGTGCTCTGAGATATCTGAAGTTGGAGGACTGTTACGGTGCGGCACTCTCTGCCGCCTCGAAATGTATCGCCATTTTTTGGTGGACAATGACACTTGCCGAGTATGCCCAGTGCTGGCGCGATTTCCAAGAGAGTCGGCGGGGCACGAGTGCCTGGTTTCTTGCCAGTTTCTTTCCAAGTTTGGACTCTGTGGCTTCGTACTACGCCGGACAGGAGTGCCGGCCAAGTCACACGGCGTATGACAGCCGTGTTTTGGAATTACTTGCTGTTAATTACATATTTGCCGTTATATTCCGTATCGCATCTTTAGTTATTGGTCTGAGGGTTGTGCAAAACTTTGGCAAAGGGATGGTAAATGTGTTTTATGTCTATCCAGGGCCTATTTGTTCTGGTAGAGACGATACAATTACTGAAATTTTCACTGCTACGAGACAGGGGGATGCTTTGGAAGGCTTTGATGCCGACGCTTCACAGTCAATGAAGGAAGTGTCTCAGGGACGGATGGAAAAGTAAACAGTGGCAATACGAATTGCGTGTCTTTTTTTTTTTTTTAAGGTCTTTTATTTCCATTTTTTTTTTTTCGAGTAGTTATATATGTTGCACGTGTGTATGTAACCATATGTATGTGCTTGTGTGTACGTGCATTTATCGTTTTTACTCATGCAAACACATTGCGTGCTGGATTCAAATAAAATAAGGCGCGCTAAGCCTTCACTCTACTTTTCTTTATTATCTACTGAGACGTGCCATTATACGTAAGGAATTATGAGGAGTAGCGAAAAGGTATCTTACATATACATATATACATGTACTAAATGATGTTATTAAATGAAGTGCACAAGTGTTTTTTTTTTTTTCACTCCTTTTCTGTTTTTTTTTTTTTTTTTATTACTGCAAATTCTGGAAACAAGCAGATTCCTAACAAAGGCTTAAAAAAGGATAGCGCACAGCGGGTGTGCAGTATAGAGTACTGACTCAGCAAAGGTCTATCCATTCTCTTTGGTTGCCCACAGTCTGTTACCAAGAGAGGAGCTATACTCTTTTTTAGGGAGACGAGGAGCAGGAAGTCACTTTCTATACCCCCCACCTCTCCCTCACCGCCTCTCCCTCCCCCACCACTCCCTTCTCCACACACACACAAAAAAAAAAAAAAAAGCGACGTAAAGAGAACAAAGGCTTTTGCAATTGAAATTTAAAAGCTGAGTGGAGGTAAAGAGAAAACCCACTAGCCAAAGGAATTGCGGTGTGTTTGTGTGTGTGTGTGTGTGTGTATAATGGAGGAATTAGATTGTTTGGAGTTACCCTCATTTGAGCCTTATGACTCAGAGGATCGCCCACCAGCTCCATCCATTGATGACTATCCGCTCGGGTGTGAAGTTGATCTCGTTGACGTGGAGCCGGCAAAGCTTGCACAAACAGACGAATTATGGGAACCTTTCATGGATCAATTTTTTGGCATAGGGCGTCGCACAGTGCGTGTGGTGCGGCATCAAGGTGATTATACTTTTGTCATATGTGACCAAGACCCCGAAATGATAATTGGATGTACACTTTATCGCGCATGTCTCAGTGAGCCGAAAGTACGCTTTAAGAAATACCTACCGCATTCAAGGACTGGAAGACAAGACCTGCCTATATTGCATGATCTTAAAAATGAAGAAGACGGTGCTTTATTTGAGGTGTACACAGGTATCACTGGGGAGGATTCTTTGGCAGAGCCCATCGCACCAGGAAGAATGGGCAGTGGCATGAAAGAAGATGTGCCGAAGATAAAGGCGCTGGCCAATGTTCCCACAGAAACGACCGACAAGGGAACCGCTGGGCAAGAGCCTGAGGTAAAAAGGGATGATGTCCAGAAGATGGCAACAAAAAGACAGGATATGGCGCTTTGCAAGTATGCCTACGCGACGAAGAAGGCATATGATGCACTCGTCAATAATCAGTTTACAGTTGCAGTTACGTACTACACAAAGGCAATGAAATACAGTACAGATGGTGGTGTGCGGGCACTATCAAACCGTTCGGTGGCTTATTTAGGCTTACACAATGCGGAGGCGTCATACAAGGATGCTTTGCGGGTGATTCAACTTACTCCAACTAGTTTTATTGGCTATGTCCGTGCCGGCAACACACTTCGGTTTATTAAAAAGTTTGCAGAGGCTCGTGGCTACTATGAAAAAGCACTTAGTATGGACCCCGATAATTTGACTTTAAAACGTATTCATGCAAGCAATGAATTAGCGATGCTTTTTGCATCAAAATCAGAACATCGCCGCGTTGCGTCGGTCGTTCTTGATCGTAGCAGCATGGGGGCAATGCTCACTGCTAAGAAAGATTTGAAAGCTGGTGAGGCGGCTTGGGTTGAGACTTCATCTTTGATAACTATTCTAGGATGGCCTAGAATCTCTGCGCAACGCAATATTTTGGCGTGTGCTTCTTCACAGCCTCAAGTTTGTATGCACTGCTATCGCCCTTTATCAAAAGCGGAACATTTTTCAGAAGCTCTTCCAGACGTACCGATAGATTTTATTAGAAAAATGTACAATAATCCTGACATTGTTTTTTGCAAAGAACGCTGTGGATTTATGTTCTGCTCCGAAACCTGTCGTTCCAGGGCATGGGGGGTACATCACTGGGTGGAGTGCTCCGCTAAAGGTAGGTGGAGTGAGGCACATCGTCAACTGCCAAAAATAATAGAAGATTTTGTAGTAGGGTGGAATAATTCTTCCCATCTCATACATTCATGCAGTGATGCTTCGAAACAGGCTTCAGACAGTGTGGCATCTTTTGCTGGTGATAGTGTGGATTTTATTGTGGCGTGTACTCGACTGGCCTGTCGTATGCTATCTATTTGTGTGAATGATGGACAAAGTTTACCGATTGCCATTTTGATGTATGATTGGGTACACCCACGGGAAAGCAGTTATAGCGATGTTATGGAGAATCACACATGCAAAGCGGCAAAGTTAATTATTGATGGGATTTTGATGCCTGTTTACACTGCTTTGCGTCGCTGCTTTTCTTCAGAGGAGGAGCGGTGTTTCACATTCAATTTGTTTTTCCATTTTTATGAACGAGCTCGCATGAACAGCATAAAAGTCCGGGTTTCTCAATGGCCTATTGTTCAAGCAACGGCAGAGAGTTACCTAGGCTTATTGAGCGTGCAGAATAGCCAAAGCACCTTTGGGTCTGACGACGGGAACTTGATTGGTGACACGAGTCCTATTGCTCACGGGACGCTAGATGTGCGGTGCAAAGCACTAGAGCGTATTGTGGCAACGAGTGCAGACTCTTTGCCTGGCTACGTGGAGTGTGTCGGGGTATTCCAACTTCTTACCGCCGCATTCCCATCAGATACGCATCCTCGTCGCGAGAAGCAGGGTTGCAACATAAAGACACGACAGTGTATAGAACAGAGTGCGGTGGTTCACGTCGTGGTGGAAGAAGACATAACCAAAGGCGATCAGATAGTTTCTGGGAGGTCGCAAGGTGCACTGGTCCTGTAATTGTTTCAGTAAAATCAAAAAAAAAATACACCAATGAAAGTGGAATGAAAACAATACACATTTTCTTTTTTAAGAAGTGGAACACAATATCAGCGAAAAACAAAATACACGCTAAAAACGTTTTAATCCAAAAGGAGAAAATATGTGTGTATTCCAAACACAATGTAGATTTGTTTTTTTGTTTGCTTAAAATAAAAAGTAAAAGGACGTACATGACTTTTCCTAGATACTGAGTCCAAACGGTGACTGTGAGGTATAGTTTTCCTCGCATTCTCTCTGGAACTAGCCCTTGTTGCGTCTAACGCCGTGCCTTGAGGGCATTGAGAGCACAATGTATGCAGGTTTGAGCTTTCGTCTATTATATTTTTTTTTTTCTCTCAAAAGTTTTTTTTTTTTGTTGTTGTTGTTGATCGAGAAAAAAAAATACTACAAGTGTGTATATATATATATATATCCATTTACAGGTGCACCTTTCCAAACCCATTAGTGGTACTTTTTGGTATACAATCGGAAAGATTTTGTGTTTTAGTGGCCTTATAGTCCTATGTTTTTTATGGCTAGCTGAGAATTTAAGCTTACCGTTTATATCTTCTTTTGTGTGTCATTTTTATTACTTTTTAGTGTTTTGGTATGATGGCTTTTTTTTTTTTTGTCAGACAATTGAGATACTCTTGGAAAATTTTTTTTTTTTTGTTGGCGATAATGTATTCAAAAACAAGACTATGCAAATATCTCTCAGATACTTTAAAACAGGGTGCAAGCAGTAATTGTGCATTTTACGGGCTTATGCCTGACTGATGGTTTGCATTTTAGTGTTAATGATAGAGTCTAGTTTCTTTCCTCGTTACTTTTTTTTTTTTTTTTATGTATACACAGATCTTTGTTTTGAGAATTGATACTGAGTTATATTTTTGGTGCATATTGGCTCCCTCTTGGAACATCTGTTGTCATCCCTTTATTTGATACCCTCTCTCGATGTTTTTTTTTTTTTTTTTGTGTCTGTGTGTTTACTCTTTTTCCCGAATTATCTCTTCCCAATCAATGGATTTACAATTCAATGTCGTTTCTTTATTAGTATGAGAAAATGCGAATGGCAATGTCAATGTGAGATTGAGGTTTTCCAAACTTGCAGTTTGTTCTCGACTTTATATGTGGAAAAGGTCATGTTACCTCCTCCCCCCACTATCAAAAGAAATAAAATGTGAAGGGATATGAGTGGAAACAGTGAATAGGTCACAAAAGACAAAAAAAATTTTTTTTACTATTAGCAGAGCAGTGGTGAAACTCAAACGAGGTATGTGTCTGTGTGTATGTGTGTGAGAAATCGTATCTGTTTTTCTTTCTCTTTAAGAGAGCAAATCCTATGGGATTTCGTGATTTTTTTTTTTGTTGCTTTTTTTTTTGGTTTTTTTTTTTTTCAGTGTTGTTAAAGAAAGCAATGTC